>PVIU01012848.1:0-58240 GCA_004026605.1 Ondatra zibethicus | reverse complement strand
TCCTCCTCCTCCTCCTCCTCCTCCTCCTCTTCTTCTTCTTCTTCTTCTTCTTCTTCTTCTTCTTCTTTTTCTTTGTTTGTTTGTTTGTTTGTTTGAGACAGGGTTTCTCTGTGTAGCTCTGACTGTCCTGGAACTTTCTCTGTAGACCAGGCTGGCCTCGAACTCACAGAGATTCAACTGCCTCTGCCTCCAAGTGCTGGAATTAAAGGTGTGTGCTACCACCATCCTGCTTCCTCATGGTGCTTGATCACAGCAATAGCAAACCAAACTAAGAGAAAACCCTAACTAACTATTGATGCTATTAACATATTTGCTATATTATATTAATATAATTAATGTTACAGAAAGATGTCTCTTGGATTATTGGACATATTGACAGCTTCATGAATGGAAGAGATGGAAACACAGAAGAGGGCTCAGGGTAGATCCAGGTGGTGCTTGGTCAACATTAACAGATGCAATGAAGACCTAGAACTGATTAAACTTGACTAAAATTCTAGAGTCCTTACTCTTGAATTCCATCTATGTCCGCCTCTTTTAGCAGGTCAGTGATCTGGTCAATTGAGAGAAAATCTTGAGACAGAATCTTTTCATTCTCCTGGAATTCAGTGTTTTTCTATTAAAAACAAAACAGAACAGAATGAGTTACCTGATTCGTATATTTTGCATACTAACCCCCAATGACATAAAATCCTCAGTTTTTCTTTCCTGTTGTTATGTGGTGGTGGCTCTCCACTGAGAAGTCACACAGTTAGGCAGTCTGTCCTTGGGCATGGGCAGAACCAAGGGCTGCTCTGCAATTCAGCAAACACTGATTGTCTACAAATTTCCCCTTGAATTGCAGGCTCAAGTGACGGTAATTTACTCATCCCATGTCAATAGTGCTGCTGTGGGATAATCTTCTTATACACTGTAAAGATTTGTCACTTGTATTAGTTTAAGAAAAGACTGATTGGCCAGTAGCCAGGCAGGAAGTATAGGTGGGGCTACCAGACTAAGAGAATTCTGAGAAGAGGAAAGGCAGAGAATCAGTCACAAGCCAGATGCAGAGGAAGCAAGATGAGAATGCCTCACTGAGAAAATGTACCAAGTCATGTTGCTAAACAGAGACAAGAATTATGGGTTAATTTAAGTGGTGAGAACTAGTTAATAATAAGCCTGAGCTAAAAGGCCAAACAGTTTATAACTAATAGATACCTCTGTATTTTTCTCTGAGACTGAATGGCTGAGGGACTGGGTGGGACAGAAACTTCCATCTACACAGTACAACATCAGTATAAGAATTTAATAATTAAGTTATAAAAACTGAACCAATGGTGATTGTGTTAGCTTTGGAATTTTCCATTAGAAAGCAGCAGGATTGGTGCTGTAGCTCAGTGACTGAGGTGCTTGTGTAGTAAAGGTGACTAAAACACGAGATGGACATGGGGGGGCAAGGGTTGGGGTGGTGTTGAACAGAGCACATTGTATACACTATGAAATTCTCAAACAACAAAAAGGAATATTTCAAAGGAGAAAGACAATAACAATTGAGCTGTAAGAAGTGGGGCATTTAGTCTCTAAGCAAAGACAAGGACAGGGATGTGAATGGACCTTATGGAGAAGGGTCAAAAGACTGACATAGCCAGAGCCCCGAGTGAGCAGTTCCCCGCGGTGTCCAGGACAGACGCCAGGAATGAGATGGAGTCTGGTCGGCAGTGTGCACTGCAGCGTGTTGTGGGAGGTCCGCAGTCTAAGAAGATGACGAATACCTCCCGAAGGCTTACAAAGCAGGACAACTGTGTGTGGAATCAGTGCTGTTAGTCCCTGGCCAGTGGAGGAATGGCGAGCTAGGGAGTTTGCTGTCACCAGTACAGGTGATGGGTAGCATGACATTTTTGTGCAGCTGAATGGCAGGATACAATTGCAACCGTGGCAGAGGAGGAAAACGGGAAACGAAAGGATGCGGAGGATGGGTTTAAAGAAAACAGATTCTTAGAACACAGTTTTGATGGACAGTTGGGAGTCTCGGAAACAGGTGGCTCAGCGCCTTTCACGGCAACACACGCCCTCTTTCAACGGTAGAGTTGGCAGTGCAATGTGCAAAGCAAGGTGCAAATATTTACGCATTAGTTAGAAATGGCAGAGTCAGGGAGGTTATGTTTAAAGAGGTTGGCTAGTGGACGAGACTGTCCCAGTTTACAGAAGGGAAGAGAATCAAGATGGAAGAGCAGAACCAAAGCTTGTTGGGAACGGATGGGTGGGGGTGTTGGGGGGGTGCGCACAGGTGAAGGCATTTCAATTCACCAACCAGGGATTGACCTGTTCCCATGATAGGATCCGATAAGTAAAAGGACTGTATCTAATAACCTGGCTTACCTCGCAATTATCATGCCCTTTCCCCACCTCTCCCAAGATAGCCTGGAGCCCACTCTATAGCAGAGGCTGTCTGATCCTCCTGCCTCCACTTCCTGATGCTGGGATTCCAAATGTGCACCACCAATGGCTGGTTGCTCAAGTCCAGGCCTCTCTGCCTGCTACATAGCACCTCGCTCACTGATCTACAGCACCAGTCCCACTACTTTCCTAATGGAAAATTTCAAAGCTAACACAATCACTGTTGGTTCAGTGTTTATAGCTTCATATTAGACTGGCTGATGCTACATGGTTAATACGGGATGAGTAAATTAAACTCAACTAGGTCATAGGATTGATTAGATGTGATATTTTAGCATCTAGCATACATACTTTGCACGTGCTGGCCTCTCAGATACTTCTAAACCCAATCAAATGGATGGGTTTGTGTAGAAGACAACATTTTAGTTAGAGAAACGGTGTTTTGTTGGCTTAAGTGTGTTTTGGCTACACACGCCCCTTATTAGCACTAAATTGCACTTGTTCCTCTACTGACAATTCTTTTAGGTTCTGAGTGCCTCAGACACATGCCTGTCTTCCTTTTAGTTTGGAATTTTGCAAACTCTGCTGAGTCAACATGGGTTGCTAAGAGATTGCTGAGTTTCATCTTCATCCCATGACGGTGCGGCTGCTCGGAGTGTGTTGAAGAACTGGGAGCTTAGTGGAGCTGCAGATAAGGTCATGGTTGGACTGCTGATTAATTTTACAACTCAGGCCAACTCGTTTGATCTCCAGTTTGGATTTAGACTTTAAAGGATCTTTTTTTTTCTTCTTTGTTTGGGTACTCACAGGACTGCACGATGAGTCAGAGTGAGAAAGTAGTACATGAAACGTGAATGATACTGACATACAGATCAATTTACTTGACAAGAAAAATTCTGGATAGAAAAGAATCAGATCACACAGAACTCTATGAAAGGGAATCTAATATCATCAGTGCTACAGTCAGAGCTCTGCAGCGATGCTCAAATTCAGCGCGCCACTGTTTTCAGTAAAATTTGGGGGTTTGAGAGAATCATTCTTCAGCATAAAAGAGCTTGCCTTTTTTATTAGTATTAGTGATAGGAATAGCAGTATTTTGAAAAACACTTATTTCTGTACCTACCTTAAATGAAGCCTCCTTCCCCCTCCTTTCTTTCTTCCTTTTAAATTTCTATGCTGCCTTGCACTTGAAAGTGTATTAAGTGACTAAAAGCATTTGATCTTTCAGTGCTTACGTTCTGGTCTCTACGGCGTACAGATATAACGGCAATTCATAACAGGCTAAAACGGCCCACCTGTCTCTGGGCTTTCTGTGCTGCCGTGTCTCCTGCTTGGCACCTCGGTGGCTATGCAGCTGCCCTGTTAGCTCACTTTGTCCTGCCTCCTGCTGGATTTTAGCATCTATTCCGAAAACAACATTTTAAGCCTCCTGTTATCTACCAGATAATCTTTTTGTCTGATTTCTCTTCCTCCAATGTCACTGGAACACTCCACACTTGTAAACATGCTTTCTTCCTAGAACACGGGGCTTTTAGGAACATGTCTGCACCCATGGTTGGTAGTGCTTTATGTAGGAGAGCCTCTAAGAAGCTTCGTTAAAGGAAAGACAACAGATTGGTCTGATTAGGAAAGAGGGTTTTCCTGTCAGAAGAAACATGAGCTTCTCCACCAATGCCATATTTTCAAAGGGGTTTTTCCCTTCTCAAACCTAAAAATAAATAAATTTAGGAACAGTGCTGTACTAAACTGTATAAGAGTCAGAGGCAAAAGAGAAATCAGGGATATTGATGCTGCCTTTATTTTATTGATCCATTCCATTATTTCTTGCACCCGCTTTGATTTTATCAAGCGCATTCCTTGGAACCATCACCTCTCCGGATCAACAGGTACTACTAGCCTATCTTAGATGCTAAGCCGGACAGGGCCTCGCCTCCCTCAGCGTAATCTTCCTTCAGGTCTCAGAAACCAATTATTTTTAAAAGAAAAAATATAATTAAAGGAATAAAAGAAGAAGGAAAATAGTTAGCTACTTAAAATGTGACTAGAAAGGCGGCTCTCTGGTAAGTACGATTAGAGGATAAAGGAAGTGAATGTCTGCCCCAGCAGGGGGCAAAACATTAGAAAATACCAGGAAACAGATGATTTTCTAGGAAAATATAAATTGTTAAAACTTAGTGGGGAGAAGGGAGAAAAATGATTTGACCAAACAGAATCCAAACTGGATTCTACCTTTTGCCAAGTCAATTGGCCCGTGTGGTATAAATTCTAAATTTAATCAAAATCTAGGTTAATCATTTTAGGCTATTAAGAATTCAGGTTTGGTTTGGTTTGGGTTGGGTTTGGTCGGGCACTGGTGGCGCACGCCTTTGATTCCAGCACTCTCGAGGCAGAGGCAGGTGGATCTCTGTGAGTTTGAGGCCGGACTGGACTACAGAGTGAGTTCCAGGACAGCTAGGGCTACACAGAGAAACCGTTATCTTGAAAAAGCAATACCCCCCCCGAAAAAAAAGAAAAGAAAAAAAACAGAGTTCAGTTTTTTAAAAAGCTGCCCATCTAGAATGTGCATAGAGCCCAAAGAAGCACAAGGAGAATAAGAGAATATAGAAACCCAAATCGCTAATGAACTTGGGCTGTGGTCAGAGTTCAAAACAGATCTCACGAATGTGAGTCCCACTGTGATTCAAGGATAATGGCCCATCACCTGGACAGAACCATCACTACAAGAGGGGCCATGAGTTTTTTGTCAAATTCAACACACATTCTGTGCCTGTTATGTAAAGACCCAGCAGGTACCTTCCTAAACTCAGCAGCAATATAAATGGAAATATAAACGGAAAAAGAAAACTGAGCTAGACACACTGTCTCCAAAACTAACAGTCACCATCGTACCAAACGGTGGGATAGTAGTCAATACTATAGAACCAAGAACTGGGGATGGGGCCCCAACTAGCAACCTTCCTGCCATTCAACCTTCCTCCTCTATTACAGTTAGAAGATAAGAAAATGAAATAGGCGGCTTAAGCAGAAGACACAAAGGAACAAAAAGGCCTTTATTTGAAGATTACATCATAGTGTCCTTAAGAAGGCTGACATTGTACTAACATCCAGCTCAGAGACTGGGTAAAATGGCTATACATAGCATAAATACACAAAGCCAGTTTCTTTTCTTTACTTGAGAAACTAATTAGAAATGGAAATGCCCCAAAACTTGATTAAATTATACTTTGTTCTGAATATAATAAAGGCATAAGAATTATAACCAAATCCTAAGACTTTGTCAGAACTTGAAGGATGACAAACGATAAAAGAAATTTATTAGAAGCTCCTTTAAATTCAAGAAATGCAATTCCTCTCACACAATGAATGTAAGGCAAAGACAATTCTGAACCCCAGTGGGGTTTTCCCTAGAACTTTACAAGGGTAACTTTTGCATTCTTAGGGGAGGATACAGACAGCTGGGAGAAGTTAAGGCGGTGAAAGGGACCGTCACAAACGAGATGTAAAGGCGTAATATGAAAAGGGTATAACATTGTGAACAGCCCTGGAGCTTCACAGCCAGAGAGTCGAGAACAGTGATTCTCAGCCTGGGGGTCTCAACCCCCTTGACAGACTTCTAGTTCCACAAGTATTTACATCAAGATTCACAGCAGTAGCAAAACTGCAGTTAGGAAGTAGCAACGAAAATAATTTCATGGCTGGGGGGGGTCACCACATTATGAGAAACTGTATTAAAGGGTCCCAACAGTAGGAAGGCTTGGTCTTGGGGAACTGATGAGATCCACATCCTAGTAAGACACCCTGTCTCACACATTAACTTCTGGGATCATACTGAGAATGCAGAAACCTAGAGGTTAGCTCTTTAAGTTGAACCGAGTTTTCTCATTACCAACAGGGTGTGTCTTCTAACATTTTAGAGAACAACCTAGCATAGATGGACATGTTGGTGGTCTCTGCGATGAACATCAGCATCTTTCCTTATAAGATAATGTCTGCATCCTAGTGGATTCTCAGAGGCAGTGGGTTCACAGCCTGTTTAGGACATGTTAAGAATTATATTCAGAGCCATGCTTGGTGGTGCACGCCTTTAATCCCAGCACTCGGGAGGTAGAGGCAGACAGATCTCTGTGAGTTCGAGGTCAGCCTGGTCTACAAAGAGAGTTTCAGGACAGCTAGGATTACTACACAGAGAAACTGCCTTGACAAGTCAAACAAACAAACAAACAAACAAATATAAAAAAATCATATTCAGCAAAGGTGATTGGGACAGAAGCATGTTCATTCCCTTTAGCTCTCTTATGTGAGCTAAACCATATTACTTTGAAGAATACTAATTAACCATTTTGAAATGACTAAGCAAGTCAGTTTATGAACTAGCTGGCCAGGAGGCTGTAGAATTTGAATCAGATATTTGTTTATAAACTATTTCCACATAGGTCTATATGTAGAGAACCTTTCCTTTTGAGTTTTGTTATTTGTTTCCTTTTGTCTTTGTACAGTCAGACAGGCAAAGGCTGAAAGTCTAGTCTTGTATTTCAGAAGGAGGTCTTTTGTCCCACATCACAGAGGAAACTGGACTTCATAGTTCAAAAGCTGGCCAGCAAAGCTCATGGAAGCATCACAAAGTCTGCTTCCCTGGTGGTTCTGCGCCCCATACCCACTGCTCAGCATAGATTGTAGTCTCAGGAAACCACCTCCTCTGGCACATGGCAGGCTGCCTGTGGCTTTAATGTGCTGCTGTCATTGCTTGAGCACCTCCTGTGTGACTAGGACACCTGTTTTTTTATGCTAGATGTCGTTCATCGCCAACACATGGGGAACCATGGGCGTTCGAAGCTTATGTTTTATGTCTGATTGACTTGGCCTCCCCCAAAATAAACATTTCATTCTTGCATGCCTCGGATGACTAGCTGGTCTTCTGCCTGATTCAGTTTAGATTCAGAATTTACCAGGAAAGAAAGCCTAACATGGATAACTGTGAGGGGTCAGCTCTACAAGCAATCTGACCCAAGGGTCTCTCCCTCAGCAGCCTTAGGTATGGAGTACAGAAGTGTCTTTTGCTATGTTTTCTTTCTAACCTCAAAGTCCCTAGACAGCCCAGATGGCAGGTCCTGTAACTGTTTTATAGGGTTGAAATATGGAGAGTCCACCGCTTTGTATGTTAACTGTAAGCCAAGGAGTATTGCTAAGTGAACCCATGTTACAACTGGATTTCTTCAGTTACTTAATAGTAAAATGATTGAGCTATTGAAATATATATATATTACACATATATGTATGCACATACACACATGTATTCTTAAATACCAATTCATTAAACTTCAAATTACTAGCTATTTTTTAGAGAGAGGATGTTACACTCACTGGTATGTTAGTGTGTGTACAAGGAGTCTATACAGTCTTAGAAGTGCTTGTATATGTTCAAACGACACAAAATTTAATGGGAAAGTTTCCTGTGCTGGTTTTAAAATTATGTTAACTTACATTAGCGATCACAAGGGAGGGATGGGCTTGGAAGCCAGTTTATCATGTCAAAATGACCATTTAACATACGCTAATTTTATTTCATAGGAGAGCCTGAAGGCTGAGCGGTCTGCCTGAGGTACTGGGGAACCTGGAGGAGGGACTGGCTTGCTTGTCAGAGAGGAAGGCATGAAATTATTGGTTTTGCGCTTCCTGACTGCGGAGATTGCACCGAGCACTTATCTTCTGCACAAAGGGTGTTGTTTAGACTAATACGGAGGCTGAACAAAGCCATGTTAATTAACACTTCATTATTCAGTACTCGGAGTTGTTAAAAAAGGAAGGAAAAATAACATCCTAGAAACAGTATTTGATAGACTCAGGGAGGAGATTTAAACGTTAAAAAAAAATTCACACATGGCTTAGCTGATTCGCTTGTGGTTAAAATCTCAGCACAGCACGGTGGCACTGGCTGCCAAGGCTGAACACCTGGGCTTCATCATGGGGACCCACACGGACACCACCGAATGGTCCTCTGACCTCCACACTGAACAACGAATGGCATTCAGGCTTTTACCCACCCACCCAGTCACCCACTCACAAATAAGCAAAAATACAGTAAAAATAGACCTTCAAGACATTAAGCCTATGGGCAAAATGACTTAATGCTTCCCCCACCCCTATTGAGACTTGATACCGGGAGGGGGCCTTAACGGGACAGACCTTACGCAAGAGGTCCTTGGCACAGTAGGGACAAGTTCATGATGAATCAGGGAGCCGGGGATAGAAACAGATTCTCAGTTCAGGGTCTTTTGGTCCTGTCTCCTGGCAAAGGGCCTGGTGACAACAGAGGCTAAAACCGAGCCACTCAGATCACAACAGCAGCCTTTCACGAACTTTTTGATCAATTGTGAGTGATCTTCACAGTCAATCAGTGGCACTTACAGAAAGGGACTGGTTCCCTTTAAGATCAGAGATTACTATGTTTTTTTTTCCTTTTGGTTTTAGTTGAAATTTGCACGTTTGTGAGGCTGTAGGAGTGTGGAACTTTCCAGTGTAAGCCCCCAGGGTGTGTCGGTCCCCTGGCAACTAGCAGGTGACTGCGTTCCTGGTGACTGTGGCCTTGACAACGAGTGACCTTGGCATTAGTCGAGGACACAGTCCGGGACAGGAAGGGGGGTGCGTACCTCAGAGTCAGCTGTGCTGCCTGCTGGAGTCACCGCGGGGGTCATCGCCCCTGGGGTCGCTCCTGACGACCCTGCCATGTTACCGCTAGAGGAAGCAGCCCTCGTCGTCTAGGCAACCGGGGTGGGACCCAGTGTCGCTGACGGAACCAGAGCCCAGGCCCCGCCCACCCATGGGGCCGGATGAGGCCACCTGCTGCTCGAATTACAGTGGAAACAGAAATTTACTTAAGAAGCAATTCAGAGTGTTGATGCAGAAGGCTAACTATGTCCGGGAAGTGATAAATGACTGGGGCTTTGGCTATTGATAGTTGGTCTTAAGCAATATTATAACCTTTAAAAGTCTTACCGTGGCATTGTGGTCTTTAGAAGGAAAAGCTGACCTGAATTTTAGAGATGCATATTTAGCTAGTGATGGAGACGGCAGTCTGCAACTTACTCCAAACTATCGAGGGAGGCGGATGGAGTTGGGATTGCCGTAGAGATTGCGTTAGAACACTGTCTCCTCTTGCACATTTGAAATTTCCATAATAAAAACCCAGAAACAACACATTACATGTCCATATTATATATAACTTAATACACATATACATATACACATTATAACAAGGTATATATACACACCTTGTTTGTTTGAAGATGACCTTCAATTCCTGATCCTCCTACCTCCACCTCCAAGTGCTTACGATCAAGGCCAAGGGCAAAAAGGCCCTTCATGCAGTGCACAGATTGACCCCAGGGTCACCCGAGTGCTCAGCAAGCGCTCTAACCACGGAGTGACAAGCCCAGCCCTGCATATTTTGATTCTTTGGTTGTTCTATACTTCCTTTGGCTGTGGAATGCACTACACCATGTGTTTACCTGCTTGGAGGTTGATATGTAAGATACTTAGTGTCAAATCCAGACACTGTGGGCTCAGTTCTTCCATGCATAAAATACAGTTAAAACCACTATTGGCCTCAAAGCTTTCCAAAGAGATTGCACAATGGACTGGCTGGTTTGGGGTCAACTTGACACAAGCTGGAGTCATCAGAGAGGAAGGAGCCCCAGCTGAGGAAATGCCTCCATGAGATCCAGCTGTAAGACATTTTCTCAATTAGTCATCAACGGAAGAAGGACCAGTGCATGGTGGGTGGTCCTGGGTTCTCTAAGAAAGCAGGCTGAGCAAGCCAGGGGATGTAAGCCAATAAGGGGTACTCCTCTATGGCCTCTGCATCAGCTCCTGCCTCCAGGTTCCTGCCCTGTTTGAGTTCCTGTCCCGACTTCCCTCAATATGAACAGCAATGTGTAAGTTTAAGCCAAATAAACCCTTTCCTCCCCAACTTGCTTTTTGGCCATGGGGTTTTGTGGCAGCACAGAAACCCTCACAAAGACAGATCCTCGCATGAGAAAAGTTCAGGGAGTCTTGGCACCTCCTGGTGTTAGTGTTTGGATGGTACTTTTCCCTGACTGGATCCACCCTGTACAAAGCTACCAGTTTACCATGGTAGGCATCTCTCCTCTTTCCTTTCGGGGCAAATTTACCATGGTGATTTGCATGGGTTCCTAACTGTGTCTCCTTCAAGTGTTCTCACAGTTTAAACAACCCAAATCTTGCCATAGCCCACCTGTGTTCAGAAGCCCTCCCTATTTTCGTTCACATATGGTCCATCTCTCCAGGCTGGTTGTCATGTTGCTTTTTTCTTGGAATTTTTCCTTTTCAAGGGGCTGGCTGAGTTCTCACTACAAAGTCCAAACTCAGAAACATGGTTATGACTTTCAACCCCACTTTAAAAGGACTGTATTAGAATGTGTTCAATTAGTGAGGCTATAGTCAATTCATAGTTATTGCCAGACTTAATATGAGCCACTAACTTCCAAACTCATTAAAGGGTTTAATTTTTTCCCCTTTTTTCCCTTTTGATCTTTACTCCAGAGAAATGGAATGCAGCTAGCCACCTTCTGTGAGGTTAGAATGGCTCGCATTCCTGCAGTTTAGTGCTTGCTAAACTGCAAACACATTTATTTCTCCTAAGAGTACTTGTGGTTTCCTCCTCCAACAAGGAGATGCATTTAGCTGCCCTTAGTTGTCCTGCCCTTTTCTTTGGCAGTTTTACAGTTTATTTCATCACTATTCCAGTTTTTGGACTCTGGAAGTAGATGGACTATTACAGTAAAGATGGAGTCAGTAACAAGGCTACCTCAGGAAACATGAAATTCCAATTTTACCTTAATACATTTAATGTTATAATTTATAGGGAAGTGAGTTTGGGGCAGTCGTTTAATTTTATGGGGCAGCATGTTTTCCCTCAGTATTCAATAGTTTTGAAAATCTGTTAGTCCAAAGGTTTTTTTTAACTTGCAGAGGTTTTGGCTGATATTAGTCTCCTCCTTCTTTGGGAGAGACAGGCCAGCGCGGAAGGCCATCTCGTCAGGGTGGGCTGAGCTAAGGCTTCCTGCTCAGGCCTCTTTTGAACTTAAAGGGTTCTAAGTGAAGCCACTCCCTAGCTTTACATTGTTGCTTTAGTATTGGAAGGGAAAGGAAAACACCGATATTAAAGTTTATGGTGATATTTGTTTATTTTTCATGTTCTCTACTTTTGGCACATTTATAAAATGTGGGATGATTCAATGTTATTTGATCATTTAGCTGGCCCCTTGTAATGAAAGCACTCCAGTCTCCACACCTGTGGCGGTGGGTATTTCCAGAATGTTTCCAACTCAAGTGTAGATTGCATGTTCAAGGAAGAGTAAGCCTTTGAACACGACAGAAACACATGAGAGTTTAGAAAGAGGCTAATTTTTGATGGTAAACACTGGTATTTTGGTGCATCAGTATGTGAGCAATCCCAGTGATCCTGAAATCTCCAGGTTTTTATCACAGCTGAACATTTCAGCTTCAGTTTTCTTGATCCTGTCCTCCCTGGTTCATGGTAAATATCAGTCAGTTTCTTCAACAATAGATGAAAAAAATGTCTCAAACGAGATTTACAGTATCTTAAGAATCCAAACACTGTCATTCCTAAAGTTTTCATGGAGAATTGATACCCAAGAAATTCTTTAGAGGATCAGGCCAGAAACATTTAGAGTCTCACCCTTTAAATGGTAGTGAGAGAATCTAGAATTCTGGAGATGGAATTCAGATAGTACACTGTAGCTGGCCTTAAAATAATGTAGGATTGTTTGATACAAAAAGGAAAACACAAAGCTATTTAATTGGTAAGTAATTTCCCTTATTTATCTATTTAATTTTGAGCAAAGAAAACATTCTAAGTTTGCGTTCTGTTACTATGAAAAAACATTCTGAACAAAGCAACTTAAGGATGGAAAGGGTCCATTGGTTTATACTTCAGGGTCACAATCTGTCACTGAAGTAAGACAGGACAGGAACGGAAGCAAAGAACATGGGGGACTGCTGCTTGCTGTCTTTCTCTCTGGCTCCTGCTTTCTTCCAACTTTCTTAAACATCTCAAGACCTCCTGCCATGGGATGGTGCCACCCATGGTGGGCTGGGCCCTCTCACACCAACCATCCATCAAGACAATTCTTCACAGACCAGACTACAGGCCATTTGGATCGGGGCAGTTCTTCAGCCGAGGTTCTTTCTTCTTCCCAGGGAACGCTAGATTGTAATGAGTCAGTAGTGAAGGCTAACCAGTACAGAAAGTAGTTAACTAATTATGAAACATATTTAAGCATTTCATGAGCCCTATCTAATCCATGAAGCTCTTCTTCTTTCACTCAAGAGTTTTATTTAGGTAGATATGGGGACCTGGTGAGATCTTATCTTTATAAAACATGCTTAGATTAAGAAAAAAGCTGATGAGCGCTGTTAACGTCGGTCACCCATGAACTCAATAGCTCTTTGCTCTCTCTACCATGATGTGTATATGAATTTTTCTTTGGGCGACCAGCTCATAAATAATGACATGAGACTTATTATTAATTTTGAAAGCTTGGTCTTAGCTTAGGCTTTTTTTCTAACTAGCTCCTGTAACTAAATTAACCTGTTTCTATTCATCTACATTCTATCGCATGGCTCGGTTACCTTTCCTCTGTCCTGTATGTCCGAATTATTCCGCATCCAGTTGGTGTCTCTTGCGCCTACATTTATCCCTCTCACTTCTTCTCTTTCTGCCCGGATGTCCCACATGTTCTCTTCCTGCCTAGTTATTGGCCATTTTGCTCTTTAATTCAACCAATCAGAAGGTGCCTTGGCAAAAACAGATCTTCACAGTGCAAACACATATTCTGCAGCAATGATGTTCCACCCGAGCACATGGAAGCAAGTGTCCCTGGGTAGAGCGCTCTGAAATCATGAGCTAAGTAGTTTGTTCCTTAAGTCGCTTGAATCAGGGATTGTGTTCACAGCAACAGTAAATGTAACCAATGCAGCAAATAGTTACCAGAGAAGAGGTGGCTGTTTCCTTGACTAAACCTGATCCTGTCATCCTTAGGCTTTGGAACTGTCCTCTTTAATCTGGGAGGAAATGGGCTAGAGGCCATTCATGGTATTTTCCAGAAAATAATGTGTTAGCAATTTATCTTTGTCTTGAAATTTTGCGGCAGGCTGGATTCACAGTTGAAAGACAAGTTACTTGGGCAGAAAAGAGTTTCAAAACAACCTGGCGTTTAGGCTGCAGTAGCATAGGCACTGGTAGCCACTTAGAGCCATATCCCCCTGCAGAATTAGGAGCAAAAAAGCAAAGTCTGAGGATTTAAATAACAGCATTTGGGCAAGAAAGGAGTGGATGAGAAAGGTGGGGATTAACAAGAGATCAGTAGCATTACAGAGAAACCAAGTTTTTTGCCTTGGGTCCATAGGAAGATGCCAGACCCCACCCATCACTTGTTCCAGGGTGTGAAATGTAAACTCATTAAACACTTTCCTTGGTGACAGTCACTTTTCTCCTGTAGAGAAGTGTTTTCTAAGGTTTATTTTTCCCAGGCGCTCAGAGCCTACTGTAGCTATGGTCCAAGGAAATCTGGCTACTGTTTGGGCTGGTAGCAGACTGTGGCATTACGCACCATGGTGATTTTGTAGGTACTGATAACTCAAATGGTTTAGAGCCATGGGTTCATCTACTAAGCTTCATGGAGTGACCGCACACCCAGGCAATGTCTGATGGCATCGGAGCCTCGCAGGGAGGTGATGCGTGTAGCTGCTAAGCTGAAGTCTAGACTGTGATGGACATTTCAAGGTATTGTCAGTTTCAAGGATACAGAGCCTGTGACGTGGATCTCTCCATGAAGTGAGTAGAGCCAGGCTATAGAGTCAGAGCATCCCAAGTTATTCAGAGTTCTCACGCCCAGTGTGCCAGATGTGGAGCTGCAGGACTGAGTGCTTTCCCTGATGGACATGCAGGGCATGTGATGTGATGTGACCCTCCTTTCTCCCTTTTGGGTGGAATGTCTACTTTGTCCCATAGAATTGTGAAAATCATGTCTTGGCTTTTTTTTTATAAGGCCTTGGATCTAAGAGTTTGGCTTGAGTCTCAAGGGAGACTTCAGAGTTGGAGTTTTGAACAACATTAGAACCATTAAGACCACCGGGACTTACCGAGAAAGACAGAATATATAAATGTGTATTGGGAGATATGAGGATCCTTTTGGGAGATAGACATGAAATATGCCTCAGACTAATGTGTTTGGGTGCTGAACTAAAAAGGAGTGCCCTAAGATGATTCACCCTCTGGGTCTAAATCACTCAGGAGATTGGTGAGGCACATTTTCCATTGTACGTGTATGAGGGTGTTTCTGGAGAGGGTTAACTGTAGGAAGAAAGCCCATCTGAATATGAGAGGGACTATCCCTTAGGCCAAGGGTCCAGATGGAAGAAAAGGGAAAAGAGAAAGAGTACCAGTGGAGGACCAGTGGTCCCTTTGCTCCGCATCCCAGTCCACCGTGATCTGATCAGCTCTTCGTATCCACGCCCTCCACGCCATGATGAATGGAACCCCTTGAAACTGTGATCCAAAAAGAAGCCTTTCCTGTTAGTAAGTTGTCCTGTCAAGTGTGTGGTCACAGGGACAGTAAGGTGACCAATACAAAGAGGAACCTTACTGTACTGGTTCACATGACAATAGGGGCTTCCTATAATTGACAGTGGCTGGGACAGCGATGTCCCATAGACAACTCCTCCTCAAAATGCTCTATGTTCCCAAGTGGGGTCAATCTGTTCATCTTCATTCTCTCTTTATGCTGAATTCTTATGCTCCTCAGACAAATATTCTGCCTTTTTCCCCCTAAAGTAGGAATCATTATCTTTTCCTGTCCGTAGGATATTTAAAGACAGTTCTGTAAGGTGTTCCATTTCTTTTTGTTCCGTGTATTGAGAAAGTTGTTCCTTGTTCATCACCTCTCCCTAGCCCACCCCAAGTCCTGCAATCCTTAATTCCCTTGCTTTCCTGAAGCTGTGCCCTAAAAGGTTGCCACTGGCTCCTGCCATTCACTGTGTGTGGCCATATCCCCCTTGCCAGTCACACCCACTCTGGCTTTTCCCACTAGGCCTTGTGTACTGGAGATGTAACTTCTCTAGGTGCCCGGGGGACAAGGTGTCTGCCATTCTCCTTGCCTTCTGCCTTATTGTTGGGATTGGGCCAATGTGAACCCAAGCGAATGGGCTCTAGAGGGTAGAGAAATGAGGTCAGAGCATTCTCCCAGGTTCCTTCCTGCTAGACAGCAGAGAGCTGGGTCCTTATACCAAACATATTGAAGCATGGTTATAGCTCTCTCGGGGTGTGGTTAACCTTTCCCCCTTGAAGAATGGTGGCTCCTTCCTGCAGAGCTAGCCTAGCCCTTCTTGATACCCTTCGGAAATATCGACACCGTTATACATTGTTCTGTAGTATACTCGCCTCGGCTACCACATTTGTGTGTTGTTTTTCTTTTGGAACCATGGTTCAGATTAGCGTGAACAGCTCCTAAGATTTTAACAAGGAAGTTGGATAATTTGGTTCAAATGGGAAATGCCGTATAAAGACTCCTGTATGTGGTCCCTAGCTGATGGTAACTGTTTTGGAAGGTGGTTGTATCTTTAAGCCGTAGAGTCTTGCTAGTGTAAGTGGGGCCACCGTGGGGAGACCTTGATGTTGGATAGCTAAGCCTCACTTGTATCTGTTTCCTGTGGGTGCAATGTGACCAGCCACTTTACATTTCTGCCACCATGGCTTCGCCATGACAGATTGTACTCTAAGCCAGAAGAAACCCTTTCTTCCTTAAATTGCTTTCATCAGTCATTTTGTCACAGCAACAGGTAAAGTAACCAATACAACTGTGTTTGCCTTGTTCCCCTCCATTGTTGCTGGCCACTGATTACTGTGCAGTTGATGGGACTGACTTTAAGTGACCTGGGAACTCATTGTGAGCTTTGGAAAATTTATGGGCTGTGCCCGTCCCATCCCGTTCTTCAGCTGGAGAAGCTGTCCCCAAACTCAATTACTCTCATGATTGATGGCAGACATGAAGAGTGTGATGGTCCACAAGATTTGGCTATTCATATCCTGGACAAGTGGCTCAGCTTTAGAGTACTAAAGAGACTTTCTGGTCCCCCGTGTCTCCCCCCCCCCATTGATAAGATAGATTGCTTTTAAACGTTTCACATGAGAAATCAAAAGAACAGCTCTCTGGTCCTCACAATCTCCTCAGTGATAGGAAGGCAGAGGAAGCCCCATACCTTGGTCTTCTCCTCTTGTTCGTCCTGATGTTCAAAGTTTTGATCCCCTCAGTAAAACCTTCTCCCATGTCCTGAGATGTAGAATTCCACAGGAACCGAAAGGCCTGTGCCTGGTGGGAGTGGCTGTTTCTAGGATGCTCGTAGTTTACAGATTAATGGGTCCCATTTTAGGCTTAAAATCCATAATTCTAGGCGAGTCCTGCCAATTGTTCCCATCTGTTTATCATGATTTACCTTAGTTTCACCTGTTTTCATGCTGCTGCGGACTGTCTTGCAGTCACTCATTTGTGTTTCGGAAGTGATAACTCGGTCCAAAGACAAATTAACAAACCTAAGCTACATGTAGATGATGTGAAAATGCTTAAGCAGAGGGGAAAAAAAATCCTCTATTTTCTTTCTAGAAGGGTCATCAAATAGACTGGCCCAATCGGCCAAAACGGGAGCTGAGGCTTTAAGGACACAGTTTGGGTTAGCCTAAAAGATCTAACCTCACCTTTCTCTTTAAATTAGCGAGCTATGTATGACCAGATGGTTTCAGGGGCTGGAGAGACAGCTCGCAAGGTAGGGCCATTGGAAGCTCCTGCAAAGGACCTGACTTCAGTTAGCAGACCCTCCTCTAACTCCTGTTCCAGGGCATCAGGTGCCCTCTTCTGGCCTCTTCAGGCATTGCACTCATTTGCATCTATCCCTACATAGACAGGCAGATATGTATACACACAGCTAAAAACAAAACAAAACAGAACAAAATGTTTTCATTACTTTCCCTCCTCAAAAATTCCCTAAAAGTGACTTTGTGCCGCTAAATTAATAGCAGGGGAGTCTTCTGCTCTTCATCTGTCCTCTTGGGAATTCTGTGAGTGCCTTGACTAAGCAAAAATTGTCCCCTTCTCTAAGACACCTCTCAACTCATCCCATTTTGTATAGATATAGGCGTTCTTGTTTTATTTGTTTTTACATAATAGCTTTCATGCAAATTCTGCGAGGAAGGATTCTGTGCTTTAAAAAGTTTCAAGAACCCGCAGATAATCTCTAAGGAAAGCCTCTTCTCAAAAATTCTATTACCATATAATTTCCCCAAACATTCATTGCCTGCGCTGATTCCCTGCAGCACACACACAACGCAACTGTTATTAAACATTTCTGGTGTGCGCACGTGCTTATGAAGCCGGGGAAGTGAAGTCACCTCACTGGCTCGCCTCTCACCAGAATTGCTGGAGCAGATGAAGGCGCTGCATCCCCCCACAGAGCTTGGGCAAACTGACTTTGTGTCTCACGGCTGTGAACCGGACAGTCGGATGGACTGCGAATGAGCTCCCGTGGTTCTGCGACCCTCTCCGTGCCTCACCTCATCTCAGCGGTGTGGAACACCCTGGGGCCGAGATGGGTGCATGAACTTTTTTTTTCTGGAAACTTCCACTTCATCTTCTATGACTCTCTCCTCTTCTCTTCTCCCCACTGTCCCAATAGATTCTCACTCATCTAGCATCTTTCTTTTGGTAGGCTAGCTACCCTAGTATATAGTTAACAATGAAAATATGAGATGGTGTAGCCCAACACACATGGGGAGTGAGTATTTGTGTTTTACTAGGAGACCTTTGAAGAAGGAAAATTCTGTTGTAGCTCAAAAGAGTTCGACTCTAGCGGAGGATTGCCAAGCTGAGGTTTACACCATGGAAAGAGGAAGCGCCTTCCAGTGCCCTTTTAGATCTTACCTTCCATGTTTCATTCCATGTACTCGGGTCTTGGGGCTGAAAGAGTGATTGCTCTCACTGTCTGCGGTATGTTCCAATAAATATTTGAAGAGCAGAGATGAAGAATTTAGTCAATCAATAGGAAATTCTCTTGCCATTAGGCTTACCCCCACGGCTCAGTACAATCGCAAACCCTGTGTATTATTCTTACTTAACACTTGTGAATCCTTTCCAGACAGGAGGCATTTTCAGATGTCTTCAAGGTGGGCTGCTCCTCCATGCTGCAGACGTTGAAGATGTGCATCTTATTTGAAGATTTCTGCCATCATTGTGCTTCTCCTGTCGTTTCCCATTTTATTTTATAACAATGGGACATTGGGAATCTCTCATTAGAGTGATGGTTGATTGTTTCTGTGTGCTGAGAGGCCAGATCCACATAGAAGATAGGGCTTTGGCTGATATTTTGCAAGCCCCAGATCAGAGCCAGTGGATGACTGGCTTGAAGTTTTACAGAGATCACATCATGCCCTTGGGTGCTGCTGCCCTGTGGGTACCATGATCCAGGAATGACTTGGATACAGTGTAAAGTAGCAACTTCCACCTTTCTATCAGGTGAGGTTTTTGACCAGCAAAGTAACCTTTGGGAATAATGTTCTTCATTTTCATGAAATATAGATGTTATTCTTAGAAAAATCTTTAAATAATTGTGCTAGACTAAGCATATAAATTTAGACTGTTTGCGAAGAAAACAAACCACAAAAGTTGAAGATTGGGAGGAAAATAAATGAAGAAAAGATAGATGCTAGAAGAGAATGCTGTTGATAAACCAGTACAAAGATGACCTGGGACTGCACTGATCTTTGGCAACACTTCTGCCATTGTTTGATGCTTTGGGGTTAGGGTGTTCTGCTAGGTTCTGTTTTGTTCTGAAATCATGCCAGTGATCCGTTGGAAGGTTGCTTAGACCGTGTGTGATCTTCATCATTTTTCCGAACTGTAGTTAAGACAGTGTCTTTTGTCTCTTTCAGCCACTAGACCCTCTGATAACAATCGGTGACACGGCCACAGCTACGGAGCTGACTGACACAGCTTGGTTGTGTTTAGGCAGCAGGAGAAGGCAGCTAGAGTGGAGAGATTTTAAAGGATGGGTGGGTACCCCTTGCCTGGCCAGCCCCGTCCTGAAGTGTGACAGCTCAGGATGTGATAACATTCTTACCTGTCTCAGGAGAGCCATGGCTCTGGGGCATCATGGTCTTTTGTCTGAAAGTCAAGAACAGCTTACAATAAAGCATTGTATGCTCTAGTTTCTTATTGCTCGTGTCTTCTCTGAAACCATTGGTAGATCTGGTGTCCTACCTTGAATAGCCAACAAAGTCCATTTTTCTTGTGGCCACACAGTTGTTGGGCAATCCTTATTTTCACATAGGAGATGGCTGAAATCTGCATGGATGAGACAAGCGGTTCCTTCCCTCTATGCCCAGGGAGCTTCCTGTTTCTGCTCTGCTGGAGTCTGAAGCCGGAGGGCTGCAAAGACAACTGCCCTTTGAGCCTTTTCTATGTATGGGGAGATAAACTCAGTACTAAGGCTTGATTTTAACTCAATACCCACTGGCAAATGATCAGTAATACTATTACACTGAGTGCTAGGAACAAAACACCAGTAAAAAAAGCAACCTTCACAATTTGAGACAATCGAAAATGGCTGACTATGTGTAGCAAGGCATTTCCTCAATTTTCCCAGGCTAAGCTTGGCCGTGAACTTGCTTTGCTGACCAGACAGTCTTTGAATGTGCTGTCTTCCTGCCCCAGCTTCCTCAGTAGCCAGGGTTACAGCCTGTCTCAAATGTTCAACAAATCTCCTGCACTAGTGGCTACATGATAATGTCACAAATACTTGACAAGAAAACTAGACCAAAATGACAGCAAACAGCAGCAACAACAAAACAACAACAACAACAAAACCCTCTGCTCTTCTAGAAATTCCCGTCCTGTGAGTTTGTAAGCTTAGAAGTCATTTCAAGATGGGAACGAATCGCGAATTATTATTTTGTCTGTTCATGGGAAGTTGAGATCAACAAAGAGCTGAGTACCTTATGTGTGTGTTTAAAAACTGGAAACTGTATCTTCTGACTGATAAATAATGCAGTTTTCTTTAGACAGTGGGGAGTGCTTTGGGGAAAAAAAATAAGAACACACTGAGGGTGTCAGAAATGCAGGGCTGGGGGATTCAGGCAAGCTGTAGTTTGCCGTCGGATAGGGAAAGCCTGAGAGAAAAAAGAATGTCAGGCAGATAAACTTTATCATTTCTGTTATCGGAACCAGCATTCTGGCTAACTGCTTTTTTGTGTGCCCTATCTTCCTTAAACCTCACAACAGATGTGATCGCTCGGGCTTAAAGGAGTTAATTATTTACCCAGCATTGCAGAGCTATTTAGCGGAGGTGATAGAATTTAAACTCGAGACTATCAAATTAAGAGCCCATGTTACAATACACTGTATTGTGTCTCAAAGCAATAGTCTGCAAGCTGTATTCAGATGTTCTACTAATATTTAACTTGATATTCGTTTTCTAAAGTACCTATTGTTAGTCATGTTTTCAATTTGTAATTAAAAGCATGTACTGAAATATGCTATTATCCACACATGAACATACTGGAGGGCCTCCATCTGTTAAATTGAGTGTTAGGGATGTTTCGCTTGTGTGTAATTTTTTTTTCATCCAATCTCCGCGTCTTTGAAAAACATGTAAATGTTTCAATTCTGCAGGATGAAACAAAAAAACTGGGAGACTAGGGAGATGGCACAGCAGATAAAGGACGCCCAGACAAGTGTGAGACTAGAAAATCCAGATCCCCGGCACCCATGTATAAAGCCATGGGACGTGTGAATGTTTGTAATTCCTGGGATGGGTCGACAGAGACAGGCAGATCCCTGGGAATTAAGCCAAATTGATGAACTCCAGGTTTAGTGAGAAAGTCTGTCTAAAACTGCTAAGTTGGAGAAAAACTGAGGAGGCCCTTGGTGCCAACCTCTGACCACCAGCTACACATGCACGCGATAATAATATCTACAGCCATAGCACAGTCATTGCTAGGGTGACCTCTAATATGACACCATGCCCATGAGTCATGGGTTTCCTTGTTAATGAGTTATCGTCAATTCCATGTGACTTGAACTTGCTATAGGGAAGCCCATACAATTCCACTTTGTACATTTGAACTTCTTGGCAGTTTTATGAGTATTGATGTGTGTGGTAGATTGGATAGGTATGACCCCATAGACTCACATATTTGAAGGCTTGGCCCATTAGGAGGTACGGCTTTGTTGGTATAGGTGTGGCCTTGTTAGAGGAAGTGTGCCACTGTGAGGACAGGCTTTGAGGTCTCATAAATGCCCAAACCATGCTCAGTGCGACAGTTCAATTCCTATTTGTAAAAACCCAAATGAAGATGGTCCTGTAGCTCCCGTGCCACTACAGGACCTGTAAGTGAGCCAGGAACTAAGCTGAGACTTGAAAGCACTTAGACAAACACAGAGACACACAGGGAGTGACAGAGACGGAGACACGGACACAGGTCATCCTTGATACAAGAATGCCGATGCCAAATGCCAAACGTTATTGTGCTCAGGGCAGCTCATACAGGGATCCTTAGCCACGCCCAGCTCTCGGGATCTTTCAGCGGCACGTCTCAGCAGCCTGCCATCAGGGTCTCGTGCTCAGAGCAGCTGCAAGCGAAGTCTTGTGCTCAGAGCAGCTGCAGCCAGAGAAAGTCAGGGGGCGACCAGGGATCTGCAGCTCCCAACAATTATTGCCTGTGGATCAAGAGGCAGAACTCTTAGCTCCTTCTTTAGCGCCATGCCTGCCTGCACACGGCCATGTTCTGCCATGTGATAATGTACTAAACCTCTGAAACTGTAAGCACACGCCAATTAAATGTCTTTCTTTATAAGAGTTGCTGTCTCCTCATAGCAGTAGAAATCCAAACTAAGACAATGTGTTAAGGCCGGATTTATTTGTGTGTGTGTGTGTGTGTGCAACATGTGTCTTATTATACATGTGTGCAATGTAGCAATCCCACTAAAATAGGAAACAAAAGGTTGTCCACTCTCTTCATATCTATTCAATATAGTACTTGAAGTCTTAGCTAGAACATTAAGACAACTGAAGGAGATCAAGGGAATAGAAATTGGAAAGGAAGAAGTCAAAGTATTTTTATTTGCAGATGATATGGTAATATACATAAGTGATCCTAAAAGTTCTCCTGGGAAACTTCTACTAAAGAAAATCAGTATCCCTTCTATATACAAATGACAAACAGACTGAGAAAAATATCAGGGAAACACCTGTCACAATAGCCTCAAATAATATAAAATGTCCTGTATTCTGTCAATCATGATTTAAATAAACACTGATTGGCCATTAGCCAGGATGTATAGGTGGGACAACCAGACAGGAAGTAGAGGCAGAGCAAGGAGAATAGGAGAATTCTGGGAAGCAGGAAGTTCTCTCGGGACTCCTGCCTGGACCACCAAAGAAGCAGGATGTGACCTGCCTCCCTGAGAAAGGTACTGAGCCATGTGGCTAACATAGATAGGGATAATGGGTTAATATATGTTATAAGAGCTAATACGAAACCTGAGCTAATGGGCCAATCAGTTTGTAACTTATGGAGACTCTCTATGTGATTTTCTCTGGGACTAAATGGCTGGGGGACGGGGCAGGACAGAAACCCCGACAAGCAGCCTGGCCCTCATGTTACAGTCCTGGGGTAACCAAGCAAGTGAAAGACTTGTTGGATCAAAACCTTAAGACGCTGAAGAAAGAAACTGAAGATATCAGAAGATGGAAAGCTTCTCCCTTGTCTACAGACAGGAAGGCTTAATACAGTAGTGATGGCTGTCCTACCAACAGCAACATACAGATTCAATGCAGTCCCTACCAACAGCAACATACAGATTCAATGCAGTTCCTATCAACAGCAATCTAGAGGTTCAATGCAATCCCTACCAAAATTCCAACACAATTTTTCACGAATCTTGAAAGGACAATTTTTAGCTTCATATGGGAACACACACACACAAAAGCCAGGATAGCTAAAACAACCCTGAATAATCAAAGAACTGCTTGGAGGCATTACCCCAACCTCAAATTATACTACAGAGTTACAATAATAAAGAGAGTGGCCCTCCCATAGGCTCCTATGTTTGAATGTCTGTTACCAGTTGGTGGACTGTTTAGGAATGATTAGGGGTTGTGGCCTTGTGTGTCACTGGGGGTAGGCTTGGAGGTTTCAAAAGCCAATGCCACAACCAGTCTCTCTCTCTCTCTCTCTCTCTCTCTCTCTCTCTCTCTCTCTCTCTCTGTCTCTCTCTCTCTCTCTCTCTGCCTTAACCTCATGGATTAGATGTGACTCTCAGCTACTACTCCAGTACCATGTTTGCCTGCTGCCATCTTCCCTGCCATGGTGGCATGGGCTAGCTTTCTAAAACTGTAAGCAAGCCCCCAGTTGTTTGTTTCCTTTTCTAAATTGTCTTGGGCATGGTGTCTCTTTCAGAAATAGAACAATAACTAAGCCACCTTTGAAAGTCGGTTAGTATAATGAGAATGGTTGTACTAAAATCATATCCCAGTGTGGGGAAATTCAAACACCGAATAAGTAGAATTATCAAAATAAATACACGGTAATAAGAAATATACAGATTTCCCTTCCCACATAGAGAAAAAAAGTGGAAACATCTCAGAAGAAATATTTTAAAAACTGAACATGAAAGGTATCCTTTTTTATTGTTTCTGTGATAAAAAAACACTCTGGCAACTTAAGGGAAAAGGGTTTATTTTACCTTACAATTCAAGGTACAGTCCTTCATGATGGGGAAATCTAAGCGGGTAGAAGCTTGACACAGCTGGTCCTCTAGAACCCAGAATACTGAAGCAGAGAGGAGTGTGTGCTGCTTCTATGCTCAGATCCATTTCTCCATGTATGCAGTTCCTAGTCTCAAACCAGGAAATGGTTCCATCCCCAAGTAGGCGGGCCTTACTGCTGTAATGAAAACAATCAAAGTGAGCCCATGAGCATGCCCAGAGGCCAGTTCCAGGTTCTAGATTCTATGAGGTTGATGGTTAGCAGTGAATTGCAAAAGGTTAGCAATCTTACTAGTGGTTGAAGAAATTCAAGTCTTTCATAATTTGTTGCTTGCTAGATTGACAGTCACATGGTGGTGGGGGGGACAGTGATGGACACCAGTGACCATCTTTAGCTGACACAAGAATTGATAGCATTTCTGCATCTTCCTATGAGAAATTGCCTAGGAAATTTTAAGCTTCCCAGACTTTGACCTGGGAATTATATTTCCTCCCCTGTGTCCTGAAGGCGTAGCTGTATTATCTTAAATATCACCTATACATTTTAGTGTAAAATTCCTAATAATTGTGGGGGAAAGGGACAATTAATGTCCAGTAATCAGGGCATGATGTAGAAAAATCAACTTGGATTCATAAAATGAGATTTTAGGTGGTTGCAAAGAAAGGTGCCTGAGAAATCATTTATAATAAGTGGATAAATAATTTACAGCCACGAGAAAACATTTATCATAAAATGAAAGAGAGCAGTGCAGTATAAGGCACGAATGTATCTGTGTCTATCTGTGCAGTGATAGTGTGTGTGTGTTAGAGCCTGAAAGTGACAGGGATGCTGCCTAAAATCCTACCTTTCGATGATTTCTTTTTTCTTTTTGCACTTCACAAATTTTCTGTGATTAATATGCAGTGTTATTTTTTACTTGTAGTAGAGATTTTCAAAGTTGCCAAAAGCACAGAGAAGAGTTCAATGAACTCCCGTGTGTCTGTCATCCTATGTCAACAATTCCCCCTGTAGTTTTTAAGGAGAAAATGTTGAAAGGAGTTCAGTTAGCTAGAAACTATAGTGTTCACATCTACTGAAACAACTCCTTAATTATGATTCATTATAATATATTTTATATCTTCCCTTAAAGAGAAAAAAAAACTGACTGATTTTTTGGTAGCCCAAATGCTATTTTTAAAGTTTTGACCTCATCGCCAAAAATTTGAAGAGGAAAGCAAAAGTTGTTTTAGTGTTGTTAATGGTCAACAACAGATCAAACGATATGATTTCTTATACATCTTCATCATAGCAAAACTCCTCTCTTTGCTTTCTGGAAATTTCTCATAGGTCTCTTAATCCATGAACAAGAAGCCAATAGGTGGTAGCTTCTACGAGATAATGTGGCCAGTGTGTAGGGGTCCCCACTATCTCTCTTCATCTAGTTTGGGGAATCAGAGGAGATTTTGGCATGGCACAATGACAGCAGAGGGTCATCCTGCCATCCGCTCCAGGAGTACTTCCATTCTCAAATCTGGGATTTGGCGTACAGTCCATTTATGCAAGTGGATATTATAAGAAGCTTCCAGAAGAAGCTGAAAGCTACACGCACTCTGAAGAATTGTGTGCTTACGTCCAATCCAAAACACAGACTTCCATAAGTTTAAATATTTTCCCTCTGAAGAATAGAAGAGATGCCAAATGTACCCTGTAGTATATTTATAACTTAAAGCCTTCCTTTCACATGCCTGTGTTTTCTACCAGGCTTTAGAGACCCATTTTTTTTCACATTGTGTGCTAGTGGGTGTCTGTGCACTTTGATGGACTAACCCCTCTGGAGAACTTTAATGTGTGCTATTTTTTTTAAAACACCCGAGATAGCGTGCTTTTGGAAGGTGGAACACTGTCTGGACCTTTTATTAATATTAGGCTGGAGACTGTGGTTCTGAGACGTTCCCTGTCACTGGACTGTAAAAATAATAAAGTCGTGACAACATGAACATAAATGTAATGAATGCCATGCTTTCATGTGGAGAATTGTCAATATCGATTGGCATTTTTTTCTCATGGCATATTTTAGGCCACATTATATTTATTGTTTCTGGCTTGATTATACCGCTCCATTAACTTGGTAATTCCATTATAGTTTAAGAGGGATTTTAGCTGCTGGGTCTTAGTTTAAGTTTTATGCAGAGCCCAGAAGTGCTTGGCCACTGAATACATTTCATATAAAACAAACAAATAATTAATGAGTAAAAGTTGTTGTGGACAGGCAGAAAACAACAGAATTAGGGTAAGAAAACTTTCTAATAACACACACTAAGAAATTGCTCATAGAGGTTACAGCCATGAGCTGTGCAAGGGTCTTCTTAGGTTTCTCAGTCGGTAGACATTCCCACATCAGAGGGAACAGTCATCGCCATGTTAAGCCTATGCAGACAGGTTAAACAATCATGAAAAGTGCTTACAGGGCAAGAAAAGGGGCAAATTGTTTGGGACTGCATTTTAAACATGATATTGCAGAAATCTGATTCAGAAACCGTTTACCCCATGAAAAATCCTCCTAAGTGCCATTGGTGGAGAGATGGCTTGGTTGATGAAGTGCTTGCTGCCCAAGCATCAGGAGTTGGGATCAGATCCCAGCACCCACACAAAAAGTTGGAAATGGAGGCACACCCCTATTTATCACTAGTCCTGGGGGATAGAGACAGGAGAATCCCTGGGGTTCTGGAGAACTAGTCTTGGCTTAATCAATGAGCTCCAGTTCAGCTAGAGACCCTGACTGATAACTAAGGAAGAGAGAAAGAGAGGAAGACATCTGATACACACATGCATGCATGCACACACGCATGCACACACACTGCACACACAAGAGGGTGTATTAGGTAAGGACTTCATTCCGTGCTCAGTGTCTCACTTGTAAAACATACAGAATAAAATGTGTTCAGGTTCCCGTCTGGCTTTAGCTTTTCTGTTCTCAGCCCACTAATTCTCCTAATGTACTGTTTTCTTCAGAAAGGCTTATAATATTATAAAAAGTAAATGCTTTCAAAGCTGTGAGAAACAAACAAACAAACCTACCCTATGTAACTTTTGTCAGGCTGCGCAAAGCTCCTTCAATGCCCTCCGCAGCTTTCAGCTGAGGACAAACTCTATCAGTTAAAGAAATAAATGATGTCATTGGGATCGCAAAGTTCTAGCAGGGACGACTACTTTTCATGAGCCTTAACTCTGACAAAAATCTATGTGCTTGAAATAACCTATGTACCTGTAGACTCCCACCCCCCGCTAATCACACACACACACACACACACACACACACACACACACACACACACACACACACACACACACGAGTCCAAGTACAAGGTGGCATAGATGGTGGCTCTTGACAATGGTGGGGAGGTAGGCCAGAAATTCTGTTTAGCTTTCTGAGATGGTTTGCAGACAGGCATCACAGGCTGAGCAATCTAGATGTGTGTGTATTGTTAGCAGCTGTAATGGAAACTTTCTTTTCCTTCCTTCCTTCCTTTCTTTTCTTTTCTTTCTTTTTTTTTTTTTCTGTGTGCAATGCTGACATTTTACTTCCTCATCCTTGGAGTCTCTTAGAGAGTGGTCTGTTAGCTTTTTTATTTTGTTGAATTTTATTGTGCTCTACATTTTTCTCTGCTTCCCTCCCTGCCTCTCCCCTCAACCCTCTCCCAAGGTCCCCATGTTCCCAATTTACTCAGGAGATCTTGTCTTTTTCTACTTCCCATGTAGATTAGATCTATGCATGTCTCTCTTAGGGTCCTCACTGTTGTCTAAGTTCTCTGGGATTATGATTTGTAGGCTGGGTTTCTTTGCTTTATGTTTAAAAATCACTTATGAGTGAGTACATGTGATAATTGTCTTTCTGGGTCTGGGTAACCTCACTCAAAATGATGTTAGCCTTTTTGACTGCTTCCAGGGAGTAAATGGTAAATAAGAGGCGACTTTGGGGGCATTAGTAGCTATTGCATGGGGAGACTGTACTGTAAATTTTAAACAGGAAGGGCAATTTAGGCAATGATACTAACAGCTGTATGTCCCTTCGTGTAAGAGCAGCCCACCCGGGCTGAACTGCAGGACTGCAACACCAAGCGGAGCGCGTTCTCCATTCTATGATGGCTCCTACTCCAAGGGAAGCTCACAGGAAAGGAGCGTGTGGAGCGACCATCAGTGGGCCACCCGCTGCCAAATAACCTGGGCACTGAAAAATGGCTACGGTGATATCACTTGGTGAGGTCATCACAACCGACTTCCGCTAGGGCTGCCATCATTTGTAATCTGAATGTAACATCTGAGCAATTCACTTTCAGTCACAATGTCTTTGGGAAATCGGCTTCTTCACATTGCTAGAGGTTATTTGCTAGAGGTAATGCTGTTGTTGGTTTTAAAAGCCGTTTAACTCTCCGAGAGTGCAAACAAATGCCGTTTCCTCTGCCTTCACTGCGGCCAGCATCTGAACAGCGAATTAGTTACGTTTATGTATGGCATGCACAATTCTGCAGTGCATAAAATGGTCTACAAGTGAGCTAAACTCGGGAAAATATGTCTTCTAGAACTTAAGAATTCACCACTCCACTATATATGATTGATTGGCTTTCTCCAACTCTACTTCTAAAAGGAAATATGAAAAGAAGCATTTCCCACACTTCCATCAAGACCCCAAATCTGCATTTTTCTATTTTTTCTCTGCATTCCCCAGTGTCCAAGAGAGGGATGGAGGCTTCTAGAAACATGAGTTCTTAGAAAAGGAAGGAGCTGAGACATAGGGAAACCATGTGGTTTCACTGTGAATCATCATAAATATGAGCCAAAGAAAAGCTGGGCAGAGTATCAAGCCCTGTTTTCTTTCCAGGTTTTGCTAACTCTGGCTGCGTTTTCCAAACATTGCAGGGGAAGTTCAGAGTTTCTGCGTTGGATTCTTAGGTCTTTCCTATGACCCGAAAAATTGCTTAAGCTTACAGATGTCTTCGGGATGGATGTTTCCCTACCTTTCAAAAACCCATCAGTAATACAAGGTGTTCACTGGGGACTTTTCCTTCTTATACTCAGACACCAGCATGGGAAGGGTGATTATTGTATTTGAATGCAAAGGATGACTCAATTTTTAATGAGGCCAAATAGCTGCCTGCATAAATCCGTTAATCAGTTTTCTCTACTTGTTTTCTTTTGGTAATGTGGTTCCCATTATCCCTTTTCATTCTGCCTCATTGCTGCTGAGCACGTGTTTAAAAATACAGTTAAAAATTGGTACTCTTGGTCCAATTCCAACGGGTAAAATCAGCAGTAAAAAGTAATCCAACAGCCTTAAGAAGAACCTTCCAGAGCATGAAAGAAAGAAAAAAAAACCAGTGTAAGTACTAAACTTTGAATAAAAGAGCCAGAAATGAGGCCAGGAGCCTCCTTAACATTGCAATGCTCATAGCTGCATGATGTCTTTATCAATTAGCATCCATCTACTGCAAGTATGTAGCCATTTAGTTTATGGCTATGATTGCTGTGTGTGTGTGTGTGTGTGTGTGTGTGTGTTGGTTTCAGAGAGCAAAAGGTAAAGCCGCCATGTCCAGGGAAGCAGTAATACAGAAAGAATTTATGTCAGCTATGAATCTGTCTTGCTTCATTTACAGTTATTTATGGGCATGAGGTAGATTCAGTACCTTAATAATCTGTATATGCAGAATAGAATAATAAAATCTGACTGTAATTTAATCTCTTCTCTACAAGTTAAAGCAAAATGTATGCACACACATTATTTTCATTATATCCGTCATTCTTTCTTTCTTTCCTTCCTCTCTCTCTCTCTCCTTTCTGGTTTTTTTTTTAAGTCTTTTGGATTTTAAAATGCTTTCCAGCAATTGTCCACGTGCAGACTTCTGTCCTTTGCCTTGCTCTGTCTTCCGCATGCTTTGATTCTCTCTCAAGGAGTCTGGCCCATGGGCTGAGTACCATAATGGAGTGTGAGGCTTGAAGTGAGACCACTCTTTTGAATTTGGGATTTGCTGGTCACAACTCAGGGAGAATGTGGGGTGTTTTTGTGGACAATGATGCCCAGGAGGAGAGTAGTTTTGATGAGACAGTCTGCATCAGGCATGGTTCCTTGACTTTAAACTGTCTTTTATGTTTTAATTTACTTCTGCTCCCCTCTGTGCTATATGAAATACTTCATAGATTTTCTTCCTGAGACCTGCCCACCTGTTTTGCTACATTTCCAGATGTCAGCTCACGCTTATGATTAACTAATACTTTTGAGTTATGGTTTTATAATAAAAATACGTGTGATCACTGTGTGGTAAGATATACAGTTAATTCCTATATAGTAGGGGAGAGTGCTTTTTTAAAATTAGGAGGGATGAGTGCCATTTGTTTCCTTTCTTCTCACTGCAATTTAATTGTAACGTTATATAATTTAAAACCATTGACTCACAAAATTCCTGACAATTTAATGATCATTAGCACTTCTAAGTTTGTATGGGATGTCATTAGAACATCATCATTAGTGTGTAGGTATATGCATGCAAATATTTATATATATGCATATAATTTTTATAGGTACATATAAACCCACATTTACAATAGGTCCATAAACATACATAATCTTATCAAACTAGAAAGAACTGGTGGCACTTCATATGAAAAGTATAGCATAATAATTATTTTATGTATTTTATTATAAATAAAGTATTTTTCATACAATACATTCTGATCTTGGTTTCCACTCCCACATCCCTGCCCAAATCCCCCACCTCCCCACCCTTCCGACTCTACACCTTCTTTCTGTTTTCCCAAGAAAACAAACAGGCAAATAAAAAGGCAAACAAATAAGCCTAAAATAAAAGAAACAAACTAACGAAAGGGAGAAAAATAAGCAAAGAGCTCAAGAAATGTGGACACACACACACACACACACACACACACACACACACACACACACACACACCAAAAAAGCCAAAACAAAGTTGGAAACTATAATATACAAGCAAAGGACAGTAAGGTTAAAAAAAATGTCCAAACAAAGCAGTATGAGACAAGAAGAAGCTCCCAAAATACCGCTGAGTTTGCTTTGCATTGGCATGTACTGCTGAGCATTGGGCCTGTCTTTATGCATGGGTGGTATACCCGGTGAGACGCCTTTGGAGAAAGCTAACTTTTGCTTTGCGAGTGGTTATCAACTGGAGATAGCTTTTTGGTTGCAGATGGGAGCATATGTTCATTTTCCCATTTCAGCCCTGGGAGCCTCTCTGGTTGGGCCCGGTTCAGGCCCTATGCATGTTGCTACCTTCTCTGCGAGCTCACATGTGCATCCATCCTATTGTACCGGGAAGACCCTGTTTCCTTGTATCATCCCATCCCTTCTGGCTTGTATGGTCTTTCGGTTCCCTCTTCCACACACAGCCCTGAGGGGGATGGATCTTATGAGAGCATCCTGAGACTGAGTCTTCCAAGTCTCTCACTTGCACACTGTCCAGCTGAGGGTCTCTGATTTGTGCCCATCTCCTGCAGCAGGAAGCCTCTCTGATGATGGGTACTGATCTGTAGGTTTAGCAGAAAGTCATTAGGGGTCACCTTGTTGCTATTTTCCTTGAGCCAAACAAAGCATTTTCTCCTTGGTCTACGGCTTACCTAATCTCAGATTTTTGGCAGCCTGAGCAGTGTCAGGCATGGGTTCCACTCATGGAGCAGGTCTTACGTGGGAGAGTATTTTTCACATATATTTTTCATAAATTATTATTTTGAAAAGTATATGTATGCCTTTTTGTGCATGTAACACACACATGCAGATGCCCATGGAGGTCAGAAGAGGACATAAGGACCTTGGGACTGCAGTTACAGGCAGTAGCGAGCCACCTCACCTAGGTGCTGGGAATGGACACCAGGTCCTCTGTAAGAGTAGCAATACCCCTAACAGCTGAGCCGCCCCTCCAGCCTCTCAAATATGTTCTTCAAAAGCATGAAAGGGGCCTGGAGACATGGCTCAGTGGTTAAGAGCACTGGCTGCTCTTCCAGAGGTCCTGAGTTCGATTCCCTGGTGGCTTACAACCATCTGCAATGAGATCTGGCACCCTCTTCTGGTGTGCGGGCATACATGGGGGCAGAATGTTGTATGCATAATAAATAAGTAAATCTTTTTAAAAAAAGCATGAAAGATTATCCAAGAAACAAACACTTAAGATATAACTTAAATGAGACTTGATTTTTAGTGAAGAAGCAAAAGAACAGCTTAATGACCCCTGTAGCTATTAAGTAGGGTGGACAGCTTTAGAGGCAAACACATCTGTTAGGATACCTTCTAAGTGGCTTTTCCTTTGGGCTAACATGCACACTGAAAGCTGAGCATGCCCAGAAGTCTTCTTGTCAGCCATCTTGTTCCCATCCTCCATTTTAACTTCTTGAACACGTGCTCCGTGACCTTGGGCTAAGCGTGAATGAACCCTATAAAGTGAACCTGCTCAGAAACGCACCCATCTCTAAAATGCTCCTTTGAATGTGAATGTGTATAACCCCAGGTAAAATCTCAATGCTTTAAGAAGGCAACACCTTGGAAATAACACTGTCCATGTTCTAACCATCAGGCACTTCATTCCGTGCCCGTATTTGTGGCCTGTTTTGCGGTCTACACATCAAGATATGAACTTGTGTTCACCACACCTGCACCTGCCCAGCCTGGTATTCCCCTGAACAGCAGGACACTTCAGACCCCTGTTTGTTGTGGTAGGGGCAGACTGTGGTGCCCGTTTCTGGGCATGCCGCAGTGGTATGCACTGTATAATTCTCTGCATCTTTGTTAGTCACACAATGGAAGGATTGAACTTACTGAATCATTTGCTTTATTACAACTGCAGAACAGCACTGTAGATGCCTCGTGGGAGCTTCCGTGGAGAGAGCAATTCTGGAGGCAGTCACCATGCAAGCACATCTCTTCAATTGCTCTAAATGGCACTGGGGGCCTTGTTGAGAACAAACTAAAACATACCGCAACACAAACAATCCATTTTGGTAAGCGTTGGTTTTGGGGGACTCTCTTGTGCTGTATTTAATAACACCCATGGTTATAAATGCATAGTAAATTTTGCTAGGCTGACAACCAAATCCAACATTGCATGTAGAAATACTTTGATGTGGTGTCTGACAGGTGGAGAGCACTCAACACATGCTTAAATACTTACCAGTATTTCAAGTGAACACTCATTTAATACTGTTTTACATGAACATGTGAATTGTATCCCCCATTTGATCCAGCACAAAATGCGAACTTTTGTATAGGTAACGAAACTCCTCTGACTGATCCCAGCCTGTTTTGATATTCCCTGGGTTCTACCCGGCAGGAAGGAGTCTGCCTCATCCTGTGCCTCTCGGCTCTGTCACCCACTTTTCTGTGTTCTGTGAATTCTCTCATGCTTCCTTCAAACATTGTCCATAAGACAGAGACCTTTTCCTTGATCTAGCTTACTCATTAAGTGATTCTGCTTGTTTTCTTTTCATAGCCAAATGTCTTCAAAGGGCTGTCTAATTGACTGCACCCATATAACTTGAAGACCATATTTCAAATACCCACAATTATTTTGATATATACAGTTTTGGGAAGGCAACTCACGAATTGAGAATCCATCAGAAAAGAGACGATGACATTGCTTCTTTACATAAGTCTTCCAGTACCACCCAAATCATGACGCAAGACTAAGAAATTATCCTACATATGGTGAAGCGTTACTAAGACATATTGGTTTTGATCTTCAAGTCAGGTATGGATGACTTGGTGAGAAGATTCCATGTCTAGAGGGAACTGGGAAGGAAATGGAAGGCCTGATGAGGGGCCGAGGCCACACATGTTATGGAGGTAAAGAAAACCCACTCCGTGGTGCATGTGGAGGCCTTTCTGAAGTCACAGGCTGGCTGGGACCACAGAGATGATGACCGTTAGGCTGAGAGCCAGGCGTTGTGGTTGGAAAGGGGGGCTGGCTTGCAAGCTGGGAGCTGTGTTTAGGGCTAGAGACAACATGGTGTGGCTGAGCTACAGCTGCAGGTGAGAGATGAGGGTGTTGTCGGCGACAATGGGCAGAGGTAAAATCTGGTTGCCAGAAACAATGGGACGAAGAAAGACTATTCTTCTGGGAGAGCTGTACAAGGAAACAGAAAAACCATCTGGTTTGTGCTTTATTCAGTAAGTGTTTTTCCCAGAAAGGACACATGTATTTAGCTTTTTTTCCCCCAAAATATATGGCAGCTAGCTCTCTCATCAGAATGGATGCCAAGTAACTAGGCTCTAATAGTTGCCAAGTTTACCTTAGTATAAATAAGACAATTGCATGAATGCTTCCCTGGGTCTTGAGGGGAGCGATCATCTTCTGTATAGGTAATTATCCAGCAACTGACATCGAACATGGATAATGAACACATAACCATGTATGCAATGCAAGATGTTGCCCCCATTCTGGATGTTATTTCACTACCTACTTGAATGCTGCTTTATGTGGATACATTTTTTTTTTTACTGTTAATTATCTTAACAAATCCCTGTGTTACATGGCACGTTTTGAGGAAAACTAACTTAGGGAGGGATTATATCATATTCATAAATTGTTAGAGATCTCATATGCCCTGGGTCATTTTCAAATTCCACAAAATTCATTTAATTGATATGAATAGTGCTCAATTAGCTCACCTTTCTCAGTATGTAGCTCACTGCTTAAAGCCACATGTCAGCTCTATATGGTCAGAGTTGCAGTTAATGAAGGACTTTTTCTGCTCACCAGAAAGGACTCTAGAGACTGGAAGTTATTCATGTGCCTTCCAGTCATTCGGACTTAATGTGCTTATTTACTGCTCCGTGATAACATTTTATTGATATCCATGGTCAATTTGTCAAATTGTGTCATTCCGCGTAACGCTGCAAAATATTTCTGACTTCTTTTCCCTTCTGAAGATATATGCTCCTTTGGAGTGTTTGTAGAATGGCCATCCATTAATATTTTTCAGGAGAGTGACAGTGTGTGTGTGTGTGTGTGTGTGTGTGTGTGTGTGTGTGTGTGAGAGAGAGAGAGAGAGAGAGAGAGAGAGAGAGAGAGAGAGAGAGAGAGTTCTAGGGAGCCGAGGATGTAGACAATGCATTTTTACATTTTCATCCCATTCGCTAGGCATCTGAAGAAGATGGAGCATTATTGTGATGGCAAGCATTGAGCTGGGACTTTGAGCGATCTTGAATTAGCTTTTCAACTGAAACTCAGCTGTGGAGGAGCACATTGACGTGCGTGTTCAATTCTCATCCTTTGAAAGCAATCAACCAGGAGGCAGTTTCTCTTTAACATCTGAATATGACCTGTAACTGCTGAATCAATTTGATAACAGTGAATTAAAACTACAATAACAAGGTTTGGTGATGATTAACCACCCTTTTCCTGATTTTCCTATTGGAAATTCAAAAGTCATGAAATGGCAGGGAAACGCCCAGGGTTAGAAGTACCCGTATTTTAAAGATCTCCGTAATGCAATATAGCAAGGTCTGCTGGCCAATGATCAGGAAATCAGAACTAGGCCAAACAATAAGACATATGCAAGGCAAATTGGCTATACTTACTTGAATAGAATTTTATTTTTTTTCCCTGGGGGTATTATTTCATAGGCTAACTTCTCTGGGGACTGAAATGACCTAAGTACAGTTCAGAATCTTCTACAGTGAAAGTATAAAGATTGAGTTAATTATCATTCAAAGTAGATGACTGCAGTTGCGTAGTTAGAGGCTACCCACGTAACTTCCAATGATAAACATTGCCAGACTTTGATCTGAAAGGGGCATGAAAAATTGCTAGTTTCGAATACTCACCATTGCTAATTATTAGAGTCTGGATTCAATCAAATCACAATAGATAGTATTTCTTCCTGGTTCGAATAGTTGTTATAGAAAAGATGAAAGATAGAAAAGTATGTTGGTGAAGTCATGGGAGGACAAGGGGTCTCTGTATACTGTTGCTAAAGATAAGTTATTAGTAGATACTATGAAAAATGACATGAAGGTTCCTCAGAAACTTACAAGTAGAGCCATCATATGACCAAGTGGTATCTTCTCTCTAGTGGGTAAATAAAGGAAACAAAACAGTTGGTTGAAGAGATATGGTCTACCCATTGTAATGGTTTAGGTGAGAATTGCACCCATAGGCTCATGACTTTGAGCACTTGGCCCCAGTTGGTGCTGCTATTTGCTTTAGGAACCGAGGCCTTTGCGAAGGAAGTATGTCACCTGGGGTGAGCTTTAAGCATGGGTAGCTTCTCCCTCTAGTTTCCAGGTCCTCCTCTCTCCTTTCTGTGTGTGGACAAAAGGTGATCGAGCATCTTCCTGCTCCTGCCTGGATGCCGTGCTGTCTCGTCCATTGTGGATGGACCCTAGCTCTCTGCAGCCTCAAGCCTGTTTTTCTCCTTTATTTGCTTTTTATAAGGGTATTTTATCACGGCAACAGCAAAAAGCAGTTAATATGCTAATATTTAATTCAGCATTCCTTACTGCAGCCAACACTAGAATTAACTTAGGTATCCATCAGAACGAATAAATAAAAATGCTGCATGTGTTCAAAATAGAGTATTATCCAGTATTAATAAAAGGAAACTGTGTCAGGGCAACAATGTAGGGAGGGCATTCAGTTAAATAAGATCAAGTAGGCATAACAACAAGCACGTGACCTCACATACGTAGAACCAAAAAGCCTGATTTCACAGAAGTGTAGACTAAAATGGTGGATGGGGATCCAGGGTGGTGGCCAAAGGGTGTATGATTTCTGTCAGCCAGGAGGACTTTAGGAGTTGTTTTTAAACACAGTGACCATCATATGTAACAATTTCTACTTGTTCATATTCTTGCCAAAAATAAATAACTGTGAAAAGTAATATGTTTGCCAGTTTGCCTTAGGCACTCTGTGGCTTACACATATTTCAAGCCATCAGATCAAAATTTTCAAGACCGTTCAGGTATTCACCATCTACTGAAGTTTGGGTACCATTTGGGCTCAGAGCATGAGCTTTGCTACACGATGGACATGGATTGCCCTCCTGGTTCCGCCAGACATCCAGTGACACTTGACCAGTGACTTACCACATTTCCTATTGAGAAAAGTAGCATTTGCTCATCACCGTGAGCAAAGTGAGGGGTCAGTCAATACTATGATTAATATTGTTCAATAAACCTTTGTTGGTTGGGTGAATATGGAAAGACATTCCAGGGCCCAATTGCTACTTTTAAAAGTATTTCTCATTCCACATTGTTAAGAAAGTGATAGTTATAGCATTCAGAGATGCAGTTTGTTACTACACCTAGCCCCTTCCTTCTAATGGTAACATTGCTAGGTTTATAGACCACAATTTTCCTGTAATCAGCACAGGTGAAAGGCACAGAAAGCCTGAAACCCAAAAGATACTAGTTAACTGAGTGGCCCTTCAGAAACCATGTTACTCAAGGTCCTGGTTTTGGGTTTTTTTGTTTGTTTGTTTGTTTGTTTGTTTTTATTCACTGGTCCTGTTTGCTATCTACTGTGTTTGCTTCATGCCATAACGGCTTAGAGAGGGAAAACCGGACAGTAGCTCGCGATTCTCAGCAAGCAACGAAAATGAAAAGGCTCTCCTTGTAGTGATCAGAGAACAAGATGGAGACTAACTTCTTTGGAAACTCCTTGCAGAGGTCTTTCTGTGTTTGTCTCTCACTGGGCTTTCTCTGGTCCTTCGGTGGGAGATAGAAGGTAGTGATGTGTCAATCAGGAACCATCTTTAGGCTGGGATGGGGTTATCACACTTCTCTTGAGCCGAGAGTGCTGGGTTGGGAAGTAAAGGGTTATCAAGAGAAGATACTCTGCTTAGCCCCAGAAGGCTGGCACACTGTAGGTACACTAAAATGCCTCGTTCACCTCTCCAAAGTGCCCAAGCCTTGAGATCAGGTATAGCTGTGACTATAACTCTTATATTATTTTATAGAGCATTACATTACTTACCTTGCTTTCGCCCAGATTAAAAAAACACATCATTATGGTCATAACCAACCCGCTGGGATACATGTAAGGAATTGCTTATATTTTTGCTCATATTTTCTCAATTTCTTTCCAAAGAAGTGAATCACGGAAGATTCTAGTACTGTTGGGGAAGGCAGTCCAGATGAGTTACATTAAACACTCTTTGGAACACCTTAGGGTTCTGAATCCGAAGGGAGGTGTTCGAAGCCTCAGATCCAAAGACAACAAACTCTTGACAGTACTTTATATGAACATGTAACTGGATTTTCTTTAGGAAAAAAAAAAGGTCTTATTAAGGAAGACAGAAATGAGATTGTAATTCGCTGAAATCATTTTGGTGAAAAGTATCATTCCTATATTTAGCAAATCATAGAATTATTAACAAATCCCCCATATATTTAAGAAAAATATTAGCCCAATTGGAAATTCTTCCATTTGCCATTAAGGGAAGCTGTGTTCTCTATTTTGACATCTTCTTCCTGTGTGTGAGTCATCCATGGGTGTCTGAGGGTACAGAAGGCATCCAAGTTGTGGCGGGCTGGAAATAATCACAGTTTCAAAGTAGTTGGTTTCCCCATGGAAAACGCATGACTCAGCCATAGGACAAACATCACCTTGGGCAAAGCACATGCAGGAAAGCAACCTGAGTGGCTTCAGCGCCAACGAACTTTTGTAATAGATATTTGTCTTGTTTGGAACATTGTGGATTCGGAGCTTACAAAAAAGCCCCAGGATATGTAGCCTCAAAGAATGGAGCACTTGGGCCACTCCTTTAGCTGTTTAATTCTTTGAGAGTGAGATGAGAGAAAATTTCACAGCAGAACAATGCCCCTTCACCAGATTGGGGTTCATGAACTCCAAGAGCTTACTTACATAGGCATTCATACAGTATGTATACACCATTCTTGTCGAAATTTAAATCTGAATTCCTCTTCCTTGAATTTTAAAATGGGGTATTTGGCCAGCTATAGGCATAGTTTTAGGGCTTTGAAGAAACTGACTCCATCGTTTCCCAGTATATGTCCCTAGCAAGATGAGGAGCCAGAACTTCTGGAGGGGTGAGATGTGCACAGTTAATGGGCTCTTCCAATCCTGTGTGGATAGTGGCACAGAGGACCTTGCAGGCAGAGAGATCAGCCCCATGCTAACGGAAGAGCAGAATGGGCAAATGTGTAAAATCCACCCCCTTTATTTTGTCATAAATAAATTACTTCGCTATAATTTTTAGGCTACATCCTACTTTGCTTAATATGTAAACCATTAGAATATGCAAAACAATTTAAATTCTTGGCATGGATCCTTCAGTTTCTTGTCTTTAAAATGTCAAGAAATGTTTCCCTCAAAATAAATAACATATTATGTTTATGAAAGACTCCAAATAGTTTCCTGAAGCATGCTCCTTATATTCTACATTTTGAAGCCTATTTTAGTTCTGTCTTTTGACTTGCGTAGTTGCTAATAAAGTGAGTGTTTCTGAAACCGGAGCTCTCACTGGAGATGATCCAGCCTGTCAACTCCAATGATGAAGAAGACGCCATTGATCCTAACGCCCAGCAAAAGCTATGTGGAAAATTTGTAAGGATTTGTAAACATTTTCGCAGTTATTATGATTCGGATATGGATTGTGGCCCAGAAAAGATGTGGATTTATTTTGATAGTCCCTTTTAATTAGCTCAGCAATGTTTTCCTAAGTTACGATTTCATACTGACTATTAGAAATTGCACATTTCTGAGATGCCTCTTCTAGGGGTTATACGGCAATGATTAAATATAAAATAATTAAACAGGTACTAAAGCCAAGCACACATGAACTAAGAGTGGCAAAAAATAAATCAAAGAAGGGAAGCTAATAGATAGTGAAGTGCTTTAGCCGCAAATCTAAGCACCTGGTCAGTTTCATACATACACAGAAAAGCTTGTGCAACGATGAGAGAAAGAGAGAGAGAGAGAGAGAGGACTTTCATGAATGTATGATTGTTAGAAGCTTATGACTGAAAAGACGTGTTGTCGCATGAAGGTCTGGTTTGTTGGGGTTTCTGTCCTGCCCAGTTCCCACAGTCGTTAGGCCCCAAAGAAAGTCACACAGAGGTCTCCAGTAGATTATAAACTGATTGGCCCATTAGCTCAGGCTTCTTATTAGCTCTTGTAACTTATATTAACCCATTATCCTTATCTATGTTAGCCACATGGCTCAGTACCTTTTTCAGCGGGGCAGGTCACATACTGCTTCTTCGGTGGTCCAGGCAGGAGTGGGGGAGCTTCCTGCTTCCCAGAATTCTCCTATTCTCCTTGCTCCACCTCTACTTCCTGTCTGGTTGTCCCACCTATACATCCTGGCTAATGGCCAATCAGCGTTTATTTAAATCATGATTGACAGAATACAGACAACTCTTTCATACCAACATGTCTTGCCCCAAACACTACACCATAGTGGTCTGTTCTGCTAAGGTATATGTCAGATGGGACTGGAAAACTGACAGAACATCCAGGACTGCTTGATCTACTCCTGGAAACTTCAAACCAGTGGCTTCCTCTCTTTAAACTCAGGGCTGGGCCCTGTGGTTTTTCTGTCCAGTTAAACGGAGGAGGGAATTATAAAGATATTTCTGAATCTGATCAATTCCTCTCTCCTGTTCTATCTGGATCTCTGAGAATACTTTTAAACTTAGTCTATGTCTGGGGTGGGGCCATGTTCTGATATCAGTCTTGGCGGTGAATGTAAAGCTAAGGGCTCTCCTCCTCTAAATCTCTCCTTTGGATAGCTCATGATGATTAATGAGTTAATATCAGAAAATGCTACAGGGCAAACCCTCACTTGCCTGAAAGAGCATACAATTTTTATTTTGTCTTTTACGTTTTCTGACAATCCTTTCTGCCTGCCACTAGGCTTTGAGTAGAGTGTGCAGAGAATTGAGGACAAGATGATGAATCTCACTCAAGGGCCCCTCGATAGCTTTGCAAAAACATAATGCAATAATGTGGGTCTTGGGCCCTGTGTCGTGGAGAAAATGAAGACAGCCAAATTTCAGATAAAAGACGAGATAGCCCTTCTGTTATTATTTAAGAGACAAATTGCATCAATGAACTTTCCCCCTAAGATCTCTTTTATCTTTGTGTATCTACCTAATTTCATATGGAGCAGTTTGGATGTTTAAAAGCCACCTGATGGAGTGTTTGAAGCTGCATATTACTTTAAGTAATACATAAATAATTTATTTTGGCTTTCTTGAGAAATATGGGAGAGGGAGAAGCCAGGTTGTACTACTGTTAAGTAAGGTAATGCCCAGTGATGCACAGTGATGGATAGTTTTCATTGCCAACTCGATGCACTTTACAGTCTTCTGGGAAGAGAGAGAATCATCAGCAGATGGTTGTGTACATTGGGTTGGCCTATGAGAATATCTGTGAGGGGATTGTCTTAATTAAATTAATTGATGTGAGAAGGCCCAGCCCATGGTGGGAGGTTCCATTCCCTAAGCAAGAAGTCCTGAACTAGAGAGATAATACACACAGGTCATAATTAAGACCACCCTCAAAGAAGTTAAGGGATACCTTCTGAATTAGTTGTTTCTCTTGCTGCTGTGACCACACACATGACAAGAAGCAACCCAAGGGAGGAAGTGTTTACTTTGTCATATGCTACAGAATGGATACTGTTTATCATGGTAATGTGCATTGCATCCACAGAAAGGGAAGAAAGGAAGTGCCCCCTGGCTATAACAGTCCAACATCTTCTCCAGTGCCTCACTTCCTCTAGTAAGGCTCCGCCTCCTAAAGATTTCCCAACCTTCCAGAACAGTGCCATCAGCTCGGGATCAGTTCATTGTTCAAACTAATGAACATATTCAAGCCAAAACCACCCCCATATGATATTCAAAGTAAAAAGAACAGATAACATACTGAATTCATACGTTTGCTAGAATTAAAACATATAGCTTGCTTGCCAAACTTCTTGGGGCTGCCTCTCCAATTAGTTTATTATTGAAAGTGAGCCTGAAGACGTCTGTGCAGACTTTCTTTGCAGAACACTTCACTCTGTGCCATTCATATTTATTTATTCATTTTAAATGAAGTATGTTAGTTTGTGTGTGTGTGTGTTTGTCTGCGCATATGTCTGTGCACCTCATGTGTGCACTCCTGGATCTTGGAAAGGCCAGAAGAGGGGGTCAGGTCTCCTGGAACTGGAGTTACAGATGGTTGTAAGCTACCATGCAGATGCTGTGAATTGAACTTTGGTTGAATTCTGAAAGAGCAGTGGTTCTCTTAACTGCTGAGCCATTTACCCATCCCCTATTATGTGTTCTTGATTGGCTTATTGGATTAAGTGACACCATCACCAAAAGTGACAAGGCCAACTAGTAGCCAAGAAGGACGCAAACTTGAGCCTAGCTGAAGTCCCAAGCACAGATTTTAAATAACATGGTTTTCCCACTGAGCTAGTGAGTTTAAGTCCTGAGTGTCATCCAGGAGCAGGAGGAGAGGAGGAAACTAAACACCTAAAAAGGGACAAAAAGCTTCAGCTTTTGTGAAACTTTGTCAAGTGTTTTGTTCTCAGGTGATGCTATACACCTCTCTCATCAGTCACATGCCACTTTGTGACTTCGCCTTGAAGGGGAAAGGGCTCAGTCAATGCTTTGATGAAAAACTCAGGAAAGCCGTGGCATGTGTCTCTTGGGTGGCTGGCCATATTATATTGGTAAAGTGAAGAGGGCAGGTTTCCTTGTCAGGATGGGGAAAATTAGGCACTTGGGAAAGACATTACAGCCACACGTTAAGGAAGGAGGGGAGCTGTGGTCCCCTGAAAGCACTGACTTCAGTTTTAGCTGAAGGCCTAGGTTTCATTATAAAATCATTTTTTAAATTTGAACTTGAGCGTCTGAATATTGAGAGTGTCACTTCAATGATGAGGGGACATGTTCTCCATGCCTGAAGGCAGATACGGGTTCATGCATCCACGCTGTGCATGTACAAACATGGAGGCCCTCTGGCTTCTCTAATTTTTTAAAGAGATAGGGGTGGGAGGGAACTGAAGTCAGAGGCTCTGGGGTACCATTGACTGTTCTGAATCCCCACCTAATTCACATCCTTCCCAGGAAGATATGTCATTCTCCCTCTAGGCAGGACTGTTCTTCACTTGCCCAGGACATGGATGTACCTGTAGAGTTCATTAACCCTCCTGGGAATACAGTCAGTTTCCTCAGAAACTCCCAGCACCCCCTCTGAAAATGGAGTTCTTTATCTCCATAAGGAGGACAAAGCCTTTATCCTAGTGTCTCTCAATGAGCCAAGGAAGTAGGTTAGTGAGGAATGGGTTGAGCCCCAACACTTGTTCATGTGGTGCTCCTCACACACCACAGGACGACACCATCTCTTCTCACCTCTCCACTCTGTCTTCAGAGCTCAGGATTCTAGAACGTATTACACCATTGATGTTTCAACAGTGCTGGAAGATGCCGCACTGTAGACATGGAAATACTGTAAGTTGTTCTGTACCCCAAGTAGATATTCCTGTTTTAGAATCTGCTTCTTCACCAATGACTGTAACACTCTTTTGCAAGCAACGTGCTAGCTTACGAGACATAAAGATGTCCTCCACATTGTGAGTCTATATTCTCTGCTTATCATCAAGCTGCTAACTCTGTATGTAGCTTCAAAGGAAGACTTTTGAAATCATTGAGTCATCATTGAGTCATGGTGGGAAGAGCATATTCTCCATGATCCCCAAGACACGTTTCTTGATAACACTTTGGTTACTAGATCCATCATGGATGCTTTGGAACATTGTGTTGCCTCTCAGCAGCAGTCTTACCTATTACCTGGGTAATTCTGACTCCAGCAGAGCATTTGGGCAGGATTTGGAACTTCCATCACTTTCAGGGTTTATTTTTGCCCCATCAGATCTCTGAAGAGTTCTTTCCAATTCTTGTCTTGTTCTTCTCTTCCCCATCTTTGGCAGTTCATGTTTAGTAAGCTTCAGTTTTCAAACTTATATGGTGGACAGACACTGTGATAAAAACCAATCAAACTAGAAGCTAACATTTTAGTCCTGTGATTATTCAACATTAATGATCCTGGTAGACCATTTAACACATCCATGTCTCAGACACCTGCACTTCCCAACACAGTTACGGCTGTTTCCATTGATACCAGCTTGGAAGGAATGTAGAGGCAAGGAAAAACAAACATGAACCACTTTGAGGTTCTTTTAAAAAAAAATATTGGGTTCTGAATTTCCTTCTACCAACAGCTCATCTTGCATCCTGGGCCAAGTTGATTGGGTAATTATGGGTTTTGCTTTCTCCACTTGTGCAATATGAAACATGATTTACCAAAGTGCCCATAGGCAAATCTAACTTTTGAAAAAACTCATTTCCTTTTGCAAATGTTTATAGTTACTTCTCTTCCTTTTGGCCTCTTGACATGTGAAAAATTAGCCCAAAGTCACAAATCCGAGGCAGAGATCAAGAATTTGAAACTAGTTTGTCTAATTGCTGGATATTTTTTAATTAAATGATGCTTTGTACATTTATATTCCAAACTGACCTTTATTTTGAATATTCTGGAATATATAGCAATTTGTTCTCTGCTTATGAATCACGTTTCAACAAAATTGGAAAATCAAGGTGTGAAGATGGACACTAAGTAGTAATCCCACACTAGCTCAGCACTGAGAATTAAGGGTTATTTATATAGGGGTAGACTCATAGATCACAGTCCCATGCATGAATAGGGAACAGGAACTGAATCCAGAAGCTGGGAGAGAGAGAGAGAACAAGCACAAGCTTTATGGCTGCATTTATAGTATAAGAGACCATGCCCAAGTGTACTGGTATCTTAAAATCTATTGGCTGAAGAAGTTCCCACAGTCCCTCCCCCTTTGTCTAAATAAGAAAGTTGTAAGCCTAATGCAAACTATATACAATAAGAACAAATATCAAATATAAAAATTAGAATTACAACCAGCATAAGCAATATCAAGCAAGAAACATATGCTAAATGTTTCAGTCATTATCCTATCCTAAGGAGTCTAAGTCTTGTATTAGAAATAGATTGATCAAGTTATGGGAGGAAAGTAACTATGACTATCTAGTCTTCAACTCCATTGAAGACATGAGAAAGGAAATAATATTGCTTGAGTAAGCAGGAAGTACAATCAAGCAACTTCCAAAATGTACAATAAATGACAGAGATAACTGGCTACCTAGGCAATCACCCAAAGTCTCATTTGCAATGTTTGAGCCACCAACTTTGGTTAAGGCCTAGAGTAACTGACAGACCATTTTCAGAGGCAGGACAGTTTTCAAAACTGTCTTATCCTGTCTTGGCAAGGTTTGACAGTCCTTTTTTCTTATATTCTGCTTGTCCTGTCCAGACACCATCCATCTTGTCAGTAATTGAGGCATGGGCAATTCCTTCCCCAAAGGCCAGTTTTGCCAAGAAGAAAACTAGCTCCAAGTGGTGTGTCTTTGGTGCTCAACCTTCTCTTGGGAATAGATTGGTGCTGCCAGGATCAATTGTGTCTCATGTCAACAGAACCCTAATTTATTTAAATGCCATATTCTACAGCTCTTTGAAGTGGTTGAAGATTACCTATCTATGTGGAATACAATCTCTATGTATCTAAAGAACCTGGTCAGTCTAACTATAACTATGACAAACATGGATGACTATTGACCTATAATTCTTAATACCTATATAGCTTAAAGACTAAGATTTCTTATTAGACTATTAAACAATCTTTAAACAACTGTGCAGCAAATGAGGATAATGATTTCAAAATGTAAACAATGTATACGTATCTTGATCAGAGGTAGAAATGTATAGTGCAATATGATAAATATATCCTAAAATTGTATCAATAGACAAAATGTTGTAAGCAGAGGTAGAAACATGCATTCATACAATATAACAAAATAACTTTACCTAGGTGTACAAATATTGTAAGCTGAAATAGGGGTATATTCAATATATTTTGAATTTGTATCAATATACAGGAATCTATACCAATGTAAACTACCTATAAATAATAGCTCACAAATATTCACTCTATTACTCACTATTATTATTAGTGTGAGTAAGTTCATACCAATCTACCTATTATCGCATCCAATTTTCCTTTCTTTCCCCAAAGAGATCCCTGAACCTATATAATTTCTACCCCAACCTTCAACCCTATACCAGTTATAATCAACCCCTAATTGATGTCTCTAACCCTGAGGACAAACTTTGTTGGGAGAGAGGACGTTGTCTTCTAGAACTACTTCCAGTTGTCATGGGGGCAATGTTCTTTCTATGGGATCCTGTAAAAGTAAAATGATGGTTAAGTTCCAAGATTACTGGCTGGTATAATTGCAAATAGTCTGTGAGTAGTTGATAGGGTTTTTCTGAAGTTCCTATTTGAAGTTCCGGCCAGAACATTGTAAGAAGGTGCACAATTTCAGCTAACCAAGTTGGAACCATCTTGAACAGCTAGTATGCAAAACTAGTCTTAAAGTAGTGCTATTTATCATGACATCATATCAACCAGGTATAATTATTGTTGTGAGGCCCCATTTGCTTCTTGGAAACTTCAAAGATTACTGCTGGAAAATTCATTGTTCATTGTGGAAAACTTAAATATTATTTATGTAAACATATGAAGACGAACACTTAAAAGAAATCCCACATTAGCTTAGAATTGAGAAATAGATGGTTATTTATTTAGGGGTAGACTCACAAATCAGAATCCTTTGCTTGAACAGAGATCAGAAACCTAAATCCACAACCAGAACAGAGAGGCTGGAAAAGAGGCCGGACACAGGCTCTATATCAGCATATATAGTATAAGAGGTCACGCCCCAATGGGTGGGTAACCACTAGCTGTAAGATTTCCTACACCAGACATATATTCAATGATAGGTATGATAGAGACAAAAATAGGTATGAAGAAAAGTAAAATTTTTCTTAAATTCTTTTTTTCTGTTCCATAGCAGATAGCTCCTGATAAGAGGCAGAAACTCTGATTTCTTTCTTTTATCAACATGCTTGGATTTAGAGAAGAACAGCCATTGTCCAACTCCAAAGCCAGCTTTGATTTTTAAGTAAAGATATATGCATGTTCAGGTAATGAAATTTTACCATGCAGATGATACAGCATTGTAAGTCAGATTTCTCTTTGCTTGGTGATTCTGGATAGCTATCTTTTTTTCCTTAGGCATCTAGATGCCCAAGGTCTCCCAACTTTTTGAAGGTGAGTATTTTCCTGTAAAGACAAGAACAAAACACTGTCCCAACCCTTATGAGGTTTCCTTACTACCTGTATAGTCACCTCAGTGGACAAGCTGTCATTTCTCTTTCGCAAGAGGTTTCTCTCTTTCAAACTGAATCTTTATTAATTTTGATGGTATCCTTATTTTTTTTTCTTCTGTGGAAACAAGAGCAAAACCCCTTCCCCAACACACACATCCCCTGGTTTCCATTGTGAGGTAAAAACATGCTTGAAATATACTGGCTGATTTAATTCAGAAGTCTTTTCTATTATCCAATGTCTCTTTGCTGCCATTGTTCCTTTCTTATTGGCATTAAGAAAATTCAAGGTTAATAAAACATTATGCAATCTATTTCTAGGGATATTTTTCATCCCTTTCTGTTTGTTTAACATATCCTTTATAGTTTGATTTGAGCTTTCTATATCTGCCTGCCCTGTAGGATTGTTTGGTATACCTGTAATATGCTTTACATTATAATAAGCAATAAAACTGTTTCATTTTCTTAGAGACATATGCTGGATTAATATCTGTCTTTATTTGTGAAGATATACCCATGATGACCATAATTTCTAATAAATGTGTGATTACTGAATTAGCTTTTTTGAGCTGAAAGCAGTTGCCCATTGAAAACCTGAATAAGTATTAGTAGTGTGGTGTACATATTTTAATTTTCCAAAATCTGCAAAGTGGAACACATCCATCTGCCAGATTTCATTCCTTTGAGTACCCATTGGGTTACTCCCTGCAGGTAGCTGTGTTTGGTTATAGAAAGAGCAAGTAGGGCATCTCTTTATAATCTCCTTAGCTTGTTGCCATGAAATAGAAAACTTTTTATTTAATCATTTGCTATTGAAATGATATTTTTAATGAAATTCTAAGGTTTTCAGCACATTTTCAGTCAATAATCGATCAATTTCTGCATTTCCTTGTACTGGCAGACCTGTATGGGATTGGATGTTCATTATATATATGGGACAAAGCCTATTCCTGATTATGTCTTGAGCCTGAATGAATAAAGAAGTCAATTTTGTATCATCTGGTATAAATTCAGTGGTTTCAATATGCAGAATGACTCTTTTCGTGTATTGCAAATGAGTAACTATATTGAGTGGTTCTTTAAAATCCCTTAGTACCATGAGACTAGCATATAAGTCTGCCTTTTAGAAGAATTATAAATTCACCCTTACTGAAATCTTCTGATTTGTAGCCTGCCTTTCCTGATTTATTTGCATCAGTATAGAATGCACTGGCTTCAGTTATTGATGTGTCGTGTACAATGTGGGGAAGAATCCAAGTAGTTCTCTTTATAAGGTTAATTCTACTGCTTTTGGAATAATTGCTACTAATCTCTCCTAAAAAATAAACACAAGATCTTTGCGAGGATTCATTGTCTTCCCATAGTTTTTAATTTCATCAGTAGTAAAATGGACTACAGTCTCTGCTGGGTCTATTCCTGCTAGTTGATGAAGTCTCAATTTTCCTTTTATAATTAATTCAGAGACCTTTTTCATATAAGTTTTTAATTTTTTACTTGGTTTATGTTGCAAAAAGATCCATTCTAAGATAATATCTTCCCTTTGCATTAAAATTCCTGTAGAAGAACTTCTGGAAGGCAATATGACTAGAATGCAATTAAGGTTTGGATTCACCTGATCCACACGTGCCTCCTGTAATTTTTCTTCAATGACAGTTAATTCTTTCTCTGCTTCAGCTGTTAATTCTCTGGGACTATTAAGTCTTTGTCACCATCTAAGGATTTATTTAACTGAATTATTAGATCAGGTATTATCCCAACAACTGGTTATAGACTGAAAATGTCTTCTAACAATATTTGAAAGTCATTAAGACTCTGCAATTGGTTTCTCCTAATTTGTGCTTTTTGTGTTCTAATTTTCTGTAAACCTATTTTATAACCTAGGTAATTGACAGAATGTCTTCTCTGTATTTTTTCAGGAGCAATCTGTAATCCCCATTTAGGCAAAAATTTCTTTACTTCTTCAAACTTTCTTTCTAAGTTATCTACATTTGAATCAGATAGCAAAATGTCATCCAAGTAATGGTGAATTATAGATTTAGGTAACTGTTTATGTATTACTTCTAATGGCTGACTTACAAAGTATTGGCACAGGGTGAGGCTATTGAGCATTGCCTGTGGGAGGGAAGTCCATTGATATCTCCTAGTAGGCTGAGAATTATTATAAGTAGGCAGTGTGAAGGCAAATTTTTCTCTGTTTTTTTTTCTTGTAAAGGTATAGTGAAGAAACAATCTTTTAAATCAATAACTATAAGAGGCCATCCTTTAGGCAATAGGGAAGTCAAAGGAATTCCAGATTGTAGAGGGCCCATCAGTTGAGTTAACTTGTTGACAGCTCTTAGCTATGTCACCATTGTCCATTTTCCAGATTTCTTTTTAACAACAAATATAGGAGAATTCCAATGGCTGGTGGATTCTTCAATATGGTGAGCACCTAGATGCTCCTCTACCAGTTGTTTTAAAGCTTGCAGTTTCTCAGTTAACCATTTGAAGGCTAGGACTGTTGGTATCTCTAAAGGTTTGCTAGTTGCTTTGTGTTCTTGTACAGCCTGAATGGCTGGTGACCTTTGTGTACAGTACCCTATAATATCCTTCCCAAAAATGTAAGTTTCTGGTACTACAAGAATGTTAATCTGGGTCGTCCCTTGCTGCAGTAGATCATGACCCCATAAATTCACTGTGATATTGGCTATGTATGGCCTCAGCCTTCGTCTCTGTCCTTCTAGCCCTGTGCATTCAACCCATCTCATGCTTTGTTTCACTTGAGATAGGGTTCGAATTCCTAGGAATTGAACATCTGTCTCTTGAAGAGGCCAATTCAGGTGCCAAGATTCTGGAGTAATTATAGTCACATCCACACCTGTGTTCTGTAATCCCTCAATTACAATGTTATTTATATGCACTCTTAGCTTTGGTCTTTGATCATTTTCAAAAGTCTTCCAAAATATACACTTCCTATTTCCTATTGGAATTGTGATTCATTCTCCATGTTTATTCTATTATCCAGAATAGTGTGGTGTTTTACAGCAGGCAATGGATTTTTAAAATTTTCTGGTAAGACATGTTCTCTACAATGACTGGGAATGACTGTACCGTGTTTGACTTGGGGGACTGTGAGAGGACCCTCAAGGAGTTTCCACTGGTATTGGGTTGCCTTGTCTGTCTTTTGTTGATCTGCATTGATGGTCCAATGTCAACCATTGCCACATTTTCTACATAATCCAAAAAACTGATACCTACTTTTGCCATTCCCAGAGGAGAGATTCTTTCTAGGAATTTCCTGTCTACAATCCATTCTCAGATGTCCTATTCTACCACAATTAAAACATTTGGCATTTTGATGTATCCTTATAACTTTGGAAATTGCTTCTCCTACCCAAACCTCAGTATTATAGTCAAATGTCTCAATGTTCATTGTATGCAGGATCCATTCATCCATTGGTGCTGTTCTAACCTTTAAAGGTCCAAGTATCCTTTTGTATTCTAAGTTGGTATTTTCAAAAGTCAAAGATTTGGTAAGTACTCATCTAGCTTCTGGGTCTGTTATTTCTATTTGTACAGCATTAGTTTATCTTTGTAAAAAAAAAGTCACTAAAGGCTTCTCTTTGGTGTAGTTTAATCCTAATACATAATTCAATTATTTTTCTTGATTCTTGAATCCTGTCCCAGGCATTTAAAGCTGCTTTGTGGGACAAGATGTGTTCATCATAAACAGCTTGATCCTGTGGGTCAGCATTAAGTGCCCTCACCAAGAATTTAATCTTGGAAAGCTTCAAAAACTTTTGCTTTTCCCTGTTTTTCGAAAATTTTTGCCTCTCACCAATAGCATTTCCACAGTAGTTGCACCCCATCTTCCAGGACCACTGAAAGTAATTAAAGCCAATCGTGTGGGGTAGCCTTATTGCTGGAAGTCCAAATGTCTTTACCATCTTTCTAACAAATGGTGAATAGAGATCATAAGATACTACTGCTTGCTTAATTTCTTTTAGATCAATCATACCTATAAGTATACATCTGCATTCTTTGGCTCCTTTTGGGCATTTAGATCTTGATTCTTTTTCAGAGGTGATTACATGGTAGGACCCTAAAACCCTGGGTAAGTCATCTCTGACTCTTACATGTACTGGCAATGTTAAATCCTGTCCTTGTACCTTCTCTCCCGGCTCATCAGCTCCAATAATTTCCTCAATCATTTCAAATCTTTTTACTACTGTCTTTTGTAAAGCCTGAATCTCTTGGCCTGTATATATTTCTAGCCTCTGGTCCTCATCCTGTATATGTGATTCCAAGGTATGAAGTTTTTCCTTTAAAGATAACATATTATCCTTTGATTTTTTTTTTTTTTTTGGAAATCATGAAGATTGCCTTCCTGGAGAGATACTCTGTCTGCTAACCTATTATAGCTTTTTAAACAGATTTCGATTGTCAAATTTAACAGTATGAATTTTTTCAGACAATTTCTCAGTACCCTTTGACATGCATTTTTCTGTCAAATTAATGTTATACTTTTTAATGGTATTAATTTTTTTAGCTAACTTTTGATATTCAATGGTATTAATCCTGTCAGCTAGCTGTTTATTATTAGTCTGTAAGGACTGTATCATTTCTAAAAGTGCCTCATTCCTGGCTTTGTGATCATTTTCTTAAGGATACAATATGAAAAACAAAGCTAAGTTCCAATATTCAATAAACAGAAGTATCAGGAAAACTATATAAGCTTTGCAGAATACTATTCATAGTTTAAGCAAAAAGTTCATTAAATTCCTGAATGATAATACAACTTTCAAATTTATTAATTTACTTGCCTCCATTAGATTTCAGTAAATTGTTGTTATTTTAAAGGTTATTGCCTGAAGGAGTTCCCACAGCAGAGGTGGCTTTAGGGACCAAGTGACTAAGTACAGTTCTTCACATGGACTTAAATACAGACTACAAGGACTTACACACTGTTTACCATCATTAATTCTACGGGTTAGGGTTTGGGTCTCGGGGGTGGGGGTTGGGTTCTGTGCAAAAGTCATAAAGTAACCTGGGGATGATGGAACTGTCTTTCATCTTAATGGTTGTGGTGGCCACACAGGTGTGCACATTTGTCTGAAGCTGTTCACCTTTACACTTAAAATGGGAATACTTTGCTATAGCAAAAGTGTAGACCAGTAAGCTATAGTTATAAAGCAGGGCACTATTATCTTTTCGCTGTATGGCTGGACAAATGAACTACCACATTTCTTCTGGGTACATGGAGATACTATTTGTACCAACAGCAGAACCTTTGAGAAGTATTAAATAAAACACATTTGTCTATACTGAACAAAAGATTTGAGTTACTGCTGCCAGAGGTGAATAAAGTGAACTTTCTTCTCTTGTGCACACTTTCTTCTAGATGGTGGGGACAGAGAGTAAATAGGTAGAAAAAGAAATGCTTCATCAAGGTGATCACCACTCTCATGATGACCTATGAGGACTCAGAGAAGTCATCAAAGGACTCTGGGGGAAGATGTCACCCTTGTCTGTGACCCTGGTAATGCCAAAAGACCAAAGAAAGCCTGCAACAAGTGCTTTGGGCAGAGAGTACAGGTATGCCAATGGGAAATAAGACTCTGTGTAAGGGAATGAAGGCCCCAAGAGGGATGCTCAGTAGCTCACCTATGCAATGTGTGGGAAGATGGAGGAAACTAAATGGGGAGTGTGGGATTTTACTAAAGCCAGCTCTTTCACTACAGTGTAGAGCAGGGATTCAAAAGGCAGAAGAGAATCATCAGAGAGATCAGGGGCAAAACAGTGAGTCTTGGACTGAGGTGGAGGGAGGCCTGGCTTGGGGTCTATTCTGAAGCAGAAAAGGAAGAACTTGAAATGGTTTGGGTGCACAAGGCTGCTGAAATCTGTTCATCATTTTTTCCCCTTCAAGTGACTAGGTATACTATTATTGCTACTTCCAGGCTTGACAATAAATAAACCACTAGACATTGTGTCTGGTATTTCTAGCCACCATGGTCCTAGAATTTACCCACTCCCTTACCCACCTGCATGGTCCTACATTAAGTGTGATGTTTATGGAACTAAGACATGAATCATTTCCTATATTTATATTCTCTGTTCTAGAAGTTGCAAGAATGCCAAGTGCTCACCTCAGTCTCTAGAGTGACCAAAGGGAAATTTCTAGAACACTGCTATCATTCTTCTCAGCTCAGACTGCAGTGGCAGAAGCTTCATTTTCTCCTTTGGTGGGGAGGTTAGACAGGAGCATAGCTGATTACTATGGCTTTGCCTCCTCACTCACTTTTCTTCCTGCCTTTGTGCTCACACACTCTGTTGGCACAGCTGGAAACTTCCCATACTGGGAAAGAGTAATGGTTTTGGGATAAATCAGTGGGCCAAATTCCCCAGGGGACCACTGCTAGTTGTTAGAACTTGGAATTCAATAATAATGAGATAAACAGTCCCAGCCCTCAATGGGTCCCACAGAAACTGGCGGATATGCCCTCTTAATCCATCTGGCCATCACAGATGCTCTCATGGATGAAAGGACAAAGTTGCCTATTTTTCCCCTTTTAGTGGGGGGATGCCCAGGCTTTGAGAGCAGTGATTGGCTATCTAGACTGTGAGGAGGAGAGTCCCCAGGATCTTGATCAGCTGCTGTATCAACTACTGCTATCCAACCACCTTGGAGCTTCAAGAACATATAGCAATGAGGGCCACAATCATCTACAATCCAGGTGACATGGGCCCTGGGTAGATGATTTGCATTTTGGCTTTTATCTAGGCCAGGAAAATGGCACCAGCCTTCTTGTATTTGAAAAAATGTACCTTCAAACTCTTAGTTAAAAACCTGTGTACTGTCACAACATAATTGCCACAGTACATTATTGAACTTACAATTTTGTTTAAAGATTTATTTTAAAAAATTATTTTATGTGTGTGAGTGTTTTGCTTGCATGTATAAAACTTATAGTGAACTGTTGTGGTACCTGAGGAGATCATAAGGGGGTGCCATAGCACCTCCAACTGCAGTTACAGATGGTTGTGAACTACTATGTGGGTGCTAAGAACTGAACCTCTTAATTGCTGACTCAGCTCTCCAACCTCTAACCTCAAAATTTTATATGCTCCAAATGTTACTTAGGATGACTATTGTATATACTCCCTACATGAGGCAGTTTGGACATGGGATGTTCAGCAAGGAAGTTCGGAGGGCGGTGTTGATGACAAAGAGACACAAAGGCTCACTTTTGAGCTAATGTTTAAGTTCTGGAAAGAATTTGGGAAGGTAAATAATTAGAGGGAGCAAAAAGGAAAGAGGGTGAGGGAAAAGACACGGAGAGATGATATAGAGAGGAGGGGAGGGGAAAGGAAGAAGGAGAGGAGGAATGGGAATGGGAGAGGAGTGGAGAGAATAGATGGAGAGGAGGGGAGGGGAGAGGAGAGCAGAGGAGAGGAGAGGAGAGGCAAAGAGAAGAGACTTGAATTCAAGCCAGTGGTGTTTCTAGCCTGCTCGAAAGCGCAACATCTGAAACTATGTTTAAAAGGATGTTTTCTTGGGATCGCTACCCCACTTTGGAAGCAGGAACTGTTTGGCCAGTTTACATTACATAACTCCATCAATGGACACCAGATCCATTCTTAAAACCTGGAAGTCATGACTTGCTCTTGCAGACCGTATTTATTAGAACTGGGAACCAAAACCCATTGGCCTGAAGACAATTCGCTCCCTGTGACTCGGGTATGCTTCACTTGACTGAAGAGAGAAAGCCTGACTCACGGATCACAACTAAGCCTGTAGACAAACCGGAGCACACCTTATTTCTTTCCCTTTCCTTTTCTTTCCTTTCTTTGGTTGTCTTTAACCTCCAATTGTCACTTTTTGCCACTCAGCTTTGAAACTGGTGAGGAAAATGCCCCTGGAAACAAAGCCCTGTGGCTGGGCTGTGCGTGCCAGACACACAGTACTGGGAGCAATCTCTTTTCTGTTTGTGGATACAGCGGTCATTGCTTTCTCTTCTCTAGTAAGGCCAGGGAGACAAAAAGACCCAAGACAACACATTCAGTCACATCTTTGTTCTCATCTCCGTCTAAAAGAGACGATTTCTAGTAGGGACATTCAGTAAAGCTTATGGTGATTTTTTTTAGTGTAATACTAGGTTATATTAATTTCTGCTCATATTGGGAGTTAATTCAAGCTCCCAACAGAAAATAAATGTAGCATTTATTAAAAATTTTAGTCCCAGATCTCCACAAGTAAATTACTCAACTCCCTGTCTAGGGTCTGATTAGTCATCTTTAATTTGTTCTGTGGGCATTAAGGGAAAGATTACTTATTATATTCAAGATGATTCTAAAAATATTTTTCTTGCATTTTTATTTATTTTGTGTGCGTGTCCATGTGGCCATGTGTGTGCATGGTGAGAGTGGAGGTCAGAGGACAACTCGCGGGAGTCGGTGCCCTCCTTCTCGCGTGAGCCCAGGGAATGGAAATAAGGTTGACTGCAAGAGGCTTCATCCACTGAGCCAGCTATCTGACCCTCAGTAATATTTTTAATGTTAAAAGGCTACCTCTGTTACTCAGAGTCTGAATGACATAAATTGTTTTTTTGCATCCCTTTATTTTATATTGTTATTATTTCTGTGCTCTCTTCATTTCTCCTTATATCAAATGGCTGGATCAGATCACTCCTCTATTTACTAGGCACCCAAGAGCCAGTTAATAAACTGAAGCTTAGGGTTTCTAATGAGCAGTGCAGCCCACTGCCTGCTGATTGTTTGCATCCAATGATGAGCAACATTTCTGCGCAGTTTCTTTTTAAATATATTAGCCATGAGCTACATAAAAAGTCAGGGAGAAAGACCTATTTTTGAGACACAATTTAAAAAGCATTTCCTCTTTTTGCAACATTTCACATGATAAAGCTTTTTTTTTTCTTTTCTGAGGCCTGGTGGGCATGGCAGCTCCATCTTTGAAGAAAGACAGAAACAGCAGCTACCCAGAGCAAGCAATACTGGGCAAACCTGGGTTTCACTGAGAGACCCCACTTCAGGGAAGAAGGTATAAGAGCTACCAAGGATAATTACTGGCATCAGTTTCTGGCCTTTACATGCACAGATGTGGTACACACACATGTGCACATGTGCACAGATACAGCATATGTACATGTGCACGCATGCACAGATGTGGCATGCACACATCTGCACCCATGCACAGATGTGGCACACACTTGTGCACATGTGCCCAGATGCAGCATACACACATGTGCATGTCGCCCAAGGAGTTTCACATGGGATCACTGTTCTGCACAAGCCTGCATTTTCATGGATTTCTCTCTGTGTCTCCTCCCCTTCTCTAACAGAAAGAGATAACATAGGTCTTAAAAATCTATAACTAAGAATGGCATCTAACAAGATTTTTGTTTCTGTTGACAAATGAATGTCACTCTAAAGAAGAATATTCTAAAAGGATGGTAAAATAAATTGACTAGAGATTGGGCACATACTGTACCCTCCCTCTCTTCTTCAGGCTGGAACACAGAATTTCTTCTTCTCTTCTGATAAGTGCTTACACTGATGATTTGGCACACAGATCAAAAGAATGACAGGTTTAATTCATGTTTCTGTGCTGCACCAACGGTGACACATATGAATTGGCTAGGCTGCTTTCAGCAGGTAATTGAAGGCACGTGAGCACACCCAACTGCTGGAGAAAAGGATCCTCCAATCATTGCATTCTTTTCACAGTTTCCCTGCCATTGCACTTTGCCTGCCCTGTGCTCTGCCCTAACTCTCCGCTGATAGTCTGTGCATTGTGTCAGCAGATATGGACATGCACACTGGATATTAACTCACCTGTCTGCTGCTGGGTGAAGAGATAAACTGTGAGAGCATATGGATCGTCTGGGGACATTAGCAAGTTAACTGTGAAGAATCAATGTTTGTAGACGCTCCTGATATGAAGGCAGCTATTGCCGAATAATGTGGATAGTTTGCATAATCAGATAGCAAATTCACACACAAATGCATAAAGGATGACCCTGCAGGACTCTGCCTTGATGCTGAGATTCTAATTTGGTTTGGTGACTACAGGCAACTTTTCCCTCAAGTAAGCTGTATACTTGATGCATTCTTTTTTTTTTCCTCAGATTCCAAAGTGCCAGCAATTTGGTTTTTAAATACAATGGTCATCTGTGAAAAGGTACTGAAGAAAATGAATAGCACATTTCCAGCTTCACAATAAGTTAGCTTAGGTTAGCCCACTGTGCCACAATTCCCCATGTCTCAATTCAGGCAGCTCCGCTGGGCGATTGAACCCAAGGATGCTTGCAAGTACTCTGTAGTCAGAGGCTGCTCATTTGTTCCTGGCTACCCAGACCTGAAATAATCACCCAGAAATATTAATTACAACATTGCTTAGCCAATCACTTAGGTGCATTGATAACTAGCTCTTATATTTTAAATTAACCCATTTACATTATTTTATATTTTACCACGAGGCTTGAGGTTTACCAGTAAGGTTACAGGGCCTCTGTCTCCTTCAGAAGCTACATGGTGTCTCTCTGACTCTGCCTTCTTTTCTCATCTATCTCTGCTTGGAATTCCCACCTTGCTTTATTCTGCCCTTTTGTAGGCCAAAACAGGTTTATTCATTAACCAATAAAAGCAGCACATATACTGAAGGACTTCCCATACCATTTCCCCTTTTTTGTCTAAATAAAAAGAATGGTTTGAACTTTAACAGAGTAAAATTACATATAAC
>PVIU01012847.1:0-58331 GCA_004026605.1 Ondatra zibethicus | reverse complement strand
TTTGTATATTAAATGAACAGTTCAAGAGCCCTGTTAACAGTGATACACAATTTTACTAATGCATATAGCTCAGCCAGAGATGAGTGCAGAGCAGCACAGACTCAAATGGACTCAAATGACAAGTGTGCACAGCTTCTCTGCCTGATGGAACAAGAGAAACCCAGAAAGAAAACAACTTTTCCTCCATAGTAGACGGCATCAGCCACATATGCCAAATTCATCCAGGGAAGTCCCTCCCAACAGCACTCCTGAGCCATTGGCTATAACTTCATGCTTAGAAAACAGTGTGAACTTTCTAAAAACAAGATGTCTCCAAAAATGCAGCCCTTTACAGATTTACATTTCCAAAAGTACACTGTGTTTGAACTCAACTCAAATTATCACCCATGCCTTACACGATATAGTACTGTAGCATCTTTCCCTGGCAACAATGCAGAAAACAGAAAGCCTTTCCTTCACTCTGAATAAATTTAGTTGTTAAATCATATGGAGCTAGACAATTCTTTAATAATCTTCTCAAAAGGTGCTGAAGTCTGAGCCAGAAATTGCCCCAGATGGCTCGTTTCATTACCTTTCACCCACTTGAACCAAGAGCCAGATGGTTTGAGTGCTGGCCTCTCAGCTGCCTCCCCACCCATCAATCCCCATCAAAGCTGTATCTACCTAAGCTTCTCTTTCCATTTGGCAGAAGGAAGAGTGCACTCCTCAAGACTAGAACAATGCTCAGTTACATTGCTGTTTTCTGCCTCTTTTTCTGACCCCAAGTCTCTACTGCTCATGGTAGTTCGATTAATCATCAAATTAAACAAGGCAAAAGCGAATCATCTGCTTTCACAAAGACCATCATTCATACGTAGGCACAGTTTACAGTTGAAATCCTACTCTATAGAGTTACTTCTGACGTATGAATATATGTATCTAATTCAAATTTATGTTTTTGTAATTTCTGTGGCACCAGTAGTTGAAGCTGAGGTTTGTTTAATGAGTTTAATTAGGGATGCTTACATAATCATACTGTGGTGGTTTGTATGATAAATGATCTCCGCAAGCTCACATACTTGAACAATTTGGTCTGTAGCTTGTGCCTCTGCCAGGGGGAGGTTATGGGGCATTTAAGAGGTGGCGCCTTGCTAGAGAAAAGTACTTACTGGGGAGGGAGTTATAGCCCATTTCCTGTTTTCTCTTTTTATACAACATGTATATAAATGAAAACAGGGCCAGCCAGCCTCTTGCTCCCATTTCCATGGCTTTCCTGTTACTATAGACTTTGTCTCTTTGGAACCATAAGCAAAAATAAAGCTTCTTCTTTAAGTTGCTTTGGTTACCCTATTTCATCAGGTCAAAGGGAAAGTAACTAATCTATATTAGTTATAATAGGTACCAGGAAGCTGGGGGAGGCTGTTGCTATGAAGAACCTGACCATGTTGTTCTCTTTGGAAGGAGGTAGAAGACTTTGGGACTTTGAAGTAGGCTAGTTCTTGGATGCTATAAGCAGAGTTTAAGGGACCATTCCAGTATGCGTGTATATAACAGCAGTTCCTAGAGTAATCCAGGCAGTAGGACTGACTCATGGGGTTTCAGAGGGGAACAAATACTCTATTAGCAATTGGGCAAGAGGAAATTCATGTAATATGTTGGCAATGAGTCGGGCTACATTTGGACAGTGTTCTTAGAACTAGCATGAGGCTGAATTGAAAAAAAAAAGCAACTAAATTCTCTAGAAGAGGAAGTTCAGTACAGTATAATATTGAGTATGCAGCATAGTTATTACTGATAACTGTTATTAGATCTACAGTGAATAAGCGCAACCCATGGGGCATAAATAAATGAAATATGTACATGTTAGAGAGGAAAAGGCATTGGTAAGCTGAGAACTATGGTCAAGTCATGTGGGGGAAAAGAGGCAGTAATTGTTAAGCCTTTGGTCCACATTGGAAGGATAGTGAAGATCCCCCGAGCCCGGGAGATGGCTTGCTTCCAGAAAGCAGCTGCCTGGGTAAGCTTTGCAGCAGCATCATCATACGGAAGCTACTGCTTTCCACTGAGATCCAGCCGCTCAATGGTCACATATTCTCAGCACCATGACCAATTGTGAGTCTCTCTATTAACTGCAAAAACCAAGGCTGGTAGAGAAACAACCTGTGGGTACACTGTCAACTTTTTCTTATGCCTCCCTGGAAAGACGCCTATAATTTAGACAGGCTCAATGGCAGAAAACCATTATTTGAGCATTCCCACCAGCCAGCTATTGTGACAGGTCTGCATTTTTGTCAGTGTTAGAGCTAGAGAAATGGAAGAGGGGTATAATCTTGGAGGCAGTTATTCTGAAAGTCAAATAACTCAGAGTTGGGACGTGAGACTTCTTTACTTACCCTGCGTATCCAGGCATCCTGTGCCCGTCATCTTATTCTTGACCCAGACCAGAACATATTCAACAAACTTGAGAGTTCCACACATACACCTTAATGATACAAATCAATATTCCTAGATCTTGGTTAAATTGCCAGATACCTTTGGGCTCATCTTGGTATTCTGTTTTCCACAGAAGAGCCAATTCCCCAAATCTTTGACAACTGAAGCCACAGTAATGAACTCCAGAGGAACCAACTTGACTTCTTCAGCCTTCGCTGAAAATTCAGTGTAAACAGTGCTCCAGAAAAAGGACCATTTAATAATTGTTATTGCTGCTTGTAAAATGAGAATGCTGTTTAAGTTGTGTTTGTTTCTTTAATGTGCTGTAATTAACATATCCTCATTATGTATAATGTTGGGTTTTATCATCAATAATTTTGGGTTTTATGGATAAGTAATGAAATGGGCAGACTACCCAGGAGGTGGCAGAAAGTGAATTTTTGTCATAATGTCACTTTCATTTTTTATAGTTTCTGTCCCCTAGCTCCAGAGGTAGTTTATCGGTATCTACCAGAAACTTATCATGCCCATTACTTCAGCATTTCCAATACAAAATGCTCAAATTAGCACTCATCCAACTTCACAGTCACTAAAACAGAAGAAAAACTTCAATCTTAAAACAACTTCTTTACAAGGGGCTGTATATTTTATTTCTTCTTAGCAGCTTCAAATTTACTCACAGCAGTCCCAGACAGAATTTATAGGAATACAATAATATGCCAATTAACTACAGTCAACCAGTCCCTAATTCTACATCTCCCGAATGTCTGTATTATTAATGAAAATCCCTGCCATGCTCATGAAGAAATGTGAAAGCAAACTGAAAGGAAAACCAGCCCACTCTTAATTATGGTTATAATTGCTCCGCTAGATGCACAATCCCTCACCTCGGGCTTCAAGTTCACGGATCAAACGCTGCCTGGTTCTCTGTTGCGGGAAGCTGTGACACAATTAGGGCAAGTCACCCAGGAGAAAGCCCAAAGGCCCCTCCACGAAGCACACAGCCAGGAAACATGTCTAATTATATATTTGTTCTCATGTCCCCTCCCTGTGGCTTCCACACCCACCTGCCATTAAATGTGTCAGATGCTACGAGGAGTGAAAGCCTGGCTGGCTGGCGGTACAGACCGAGCCTCCAGCAGGAAGGATTCCAGCGAGATCTATGTTTGGCCCGTGGCAAGTCTTCCAACACTGTCACCAAAACCGGTAGGGAGAGGTACGTCAGGGGTGCCGTGAAGACACAGGCTAGGGGACTCTGCCAGGGAAGTAGAAATGGAGAAATTCTAACGGAGACTATCTGAATCTCAAGTTGCCTTTTCAAAGGCAGGAATTTAGTCACTTTAGAATGAAGTTTGGCAAGTCCCAAATACTGCCATAGCCAGACTTGCAAAGCCTCCGGCCCTGTGGGACCTGTCCATTCCTCTCTCAGCTAGTCTCACTTTACACAGGCCATCTGCCACGGCAGCTGGAGATCTTTGTTAAGACGGTGGCATCGTCCAGTTCTGAGCTCATCTTAGATCTTAGGGATGTCCCAGGTACTAATGGACCTTCCCTTCCAGTGCCCTGTTAGGCATCATTACCTCTGTCACCAGTCAAAGGGGCGTGAAAGGGGGTGTCTACCCAGATCACAGGGCTGCTGTGTTATTAACATCCCCTTCCCTACACTGAAATATGCGCTCTAAAACGGGAGTGTGTCAGAGAAGGCCTCCAGGCCAAAGCTAATATGAACACTTTATAAATTGATGAGATAGGCTCTCCTCCTGAGGCCCATGAGGGACTTGGGGTTTATACTTAAGGCCTTCATTGTCGCACCAAGAGGGAGTCTATATTAACTGATGGAAGAGATCACCAACTTCATAACCTGTATAAACCGACATTCACCTACTGAAATTCACTAAATTTTCTCTTCTTTCTCTTCCTCACTGCAAGGAAGTGGTTCTTCCTGATTCACCCAGAACAACCTCCTCAATTTTGTCTCCAAAGCAGGTATAGGTGAACCTTGGTCATGGGTGTCCCTAATTGTGGAACCAGTCCAGAGGTCAATTTCCCTTCTACACTGCCCCATTCTTTAACCTATGCCCCTAAGAATGCCCCTCTCCAAACCAGTACAAGCCAGGAGGATGGGACACCAACCATCCTCCTTCCCAGCCAGGTGTAGTTGTGTTACAATTAGAGGTCACTTGGAAATTCACTCACCCAACCCTGAGATCCCTCCTCGTTTTCACTCCGGTACCAAGGAGCCCCTGATTGCAGACCAGGTTTGCCCCTCCATTGCCTTCCCTGTGTGCATTTCCTTCACATTGCTGTAGCTCTTTGCAAAATAGAATTCTAACACACAGCTTCCACATGAAAGGCTTCTTTCTAAACCGTTGTATGGCAATTCTCACATTGATGAAAACAACACAGAACAAGCCAAGGAAGGATTTATCTTGTTATCAGCCTTAATCAGAGAAGCCTTTCTTTGCAGGAAACTGTGAGGAAAGCAGAGGTGACTAGCTGCATGTGGTGCTGAGAATACCTGAAGGCTGAGTGCTCAGCTCTGAACAAGACCTTTACAACATTCTCCCCAAAGCTCAGACACTGCTGGAAAAGAGATGGAGAGATTCCAAGAGTTGGATGATAAGGAGGAGGCTTACAAGATGTTAGCTTCTGGGAATAACTTAACTATTGCTATCACGATTCATCAATGACTACAGAAAGCTGTACTAGGTTTGCAGAAGGATGACCCCATATACAGCCAGACAAGGAACCCTACACCGCTCACCGAAAGAGGAAGTCCTTGCCTATGGTTGTGACACACCACCATACTTCAGTGGCTAGTCCCAATCCAAGGTCACAGATGGACTTTCTTAAAATAAATGAGTTGCACAACAAAACCCAGTTACAAATATGGAAAGAGTTAGGAAGGGAGGAGAAGGTCCGTAAGTGTAGAAGGGAGAGGAGAAAAAGGGGTGGGGAACAGAATAACTAATACACAGTATATAAAGGTCTGAAACTGTCAAAGAGCCATCTTAATAAAAAAAAAACAGAAAACATTCCTACCTCATAATGCTTCACACTTAGCACAATGGTTGGTACACAGCAAACAAATGCTACTTCATATTAAATATGAGTCATTTAGCAAAATTCTAACTGTGCAACAAGGTTTTAATGCATGGAAGTTATCACGCCCCATAACCATAGATTGGAAAACTGATTATGGTGTGTGTGTGTATGTCTGTGCATGTGTACATACATTATTCATATGTGTTGGTGTGCATGTATATGTGTACAGCTGCATATGTAGGCTACAGGAACATGTTGGGTGTTGTCCCCAAGTACTTCCCACCTTATTCTCTGGGACAAGGTCTCTGACTGAACGCTGAGTTCACTAAATTGGTTGGCACACCCTGAAGACCGGCCTGTCTGTCTTCCTGGAACTGTGATTATAGGTACACTGCTGTATACAACCTTTTATATGAGTGCATATGAGTGCTGGGGATAGAACTAAGTCTTCGTGACTGTGTGCTGTGCAGTTCACCAATGGAGCCATCTTCCCAGTCCTGAGACATTCCTACATAGGCTTACTGACAAACTCTGAAGCTACTCTCTCCCTCTTCATACTTACCTCGCCTTCTATTCCTCCCACTCAATTTCTCTTTGGTTTTTTCAATATCAAATCATGGTAGAGTTGGGGAAAGGGAAATAATAATAATAATAGAATGAGGAATTGAGGACATACAAAATTTAAGTCTGAAAGGAAGGTTTTACTAGAAAACAGACCAGTCTGCTTAAAAGTATAAAATTCCCAACATAGAGTCAAGAAAAAAATTGTGGTATTTTCCCACTGGTTGGTATTTAATTAGCCTTCTGCTATTGTCAATTGGCTCCGCTGTCACAGGAATAAATCATTCGCAAGCTATTTTGGAAGCTTGTCCTGTTGCCACCACCACGTCATCAATCCCCTCATCAGCTTTGTCATTATAGATCTCAGCCATTTCTCACCTTTTCAGGAACTCTACATGAATTTGACCTCGAGAAGTATTTGGCCACTATCATCTCAGCTATTAAATGTCAGATTCAGACATCTCAAACTGTGTGTCAAGACACCGTATTCTGGCAGCAATGAACCCATTACCCTTTTCTTTTCTCATAAAGCATGCTTTTTGCACATCCCAAAAATTTTGTACCATGCTTCTCACAGGAATCTGACTTTATTGTGGGTACCTGGAAGAATATTTGTTACGAGCTGTAATAATTCACAGACTTTTGATGGACTGTACCTCCATATTATGCAAAAAGTGTGCTCATTTTACTAGGTAGAACTGTAGAGGTGCATGGCAATGGGAAACAGCTAAACACCTGCTCCATTAGCAGGTTTCAGGCTTCTCTATCAAGATCAATGAATCCTATAAAGTGCGTGTTGTATTTTTAGCACAGAGAGATGTACTGAACCCATGTAACTCTTGATGACTGACAGGAATGCCATAGGGCTTGGCCAATGTCTCTACAAAGTTTTTCTGTGAATATTCCTAAGGCCACACTGTTTGTCTTCCCTGTTTATATTGCTTCACCATGTTCTATTAGGCACTCCTGTCTTCTTTGTCCTTGTAATTACTAATGAGTGATGTTTGACTCACAAAGCATTTATTAGACACCTAGATCCAGGCATTGCTCAGTGCTCCAAGGATATGGAAATGAACCAGACATTTTAGTATTTACTTTGATACAGACAACATTCCAGTAGGGAGACAGTCACCAAAGCAATAAAACACACATTTTAAGTAGAGATTAATGTTATTCCAGGAATAAACCATGAAGTGGTTAATAATATTGAAGAGCAGGTACTTCATTTTGGTATTTAGGGAATCTCTTCAGAGAGATACAATTGAAGGTGAGAGTCTTATTAGAAGCTGGCTGAGCAGACAGCTTTAGCAGGTGTCTTATGTAGAAACACATGAAGATGCTGGATGGATTCAAGTCGGCCAATGAGGCCAGAGGACAAAGAGCAAGTGAGCAATGCTGGGCCGTGGTACACAGTAGCTTTCTCTGGGCTGCATTAACCCCTCAGTTGCTCAGTAGATCTTGAGTACTTGAGAATTGAGCTTTTAAATTGATTAAAATACAGAACAAGAAGGATACAAGAAACAATTTCATACAACAAGTACATGGGAGCAGCCCACACTGTGGCAACAGGTGTGCACATTAGGATCACTCTGAAATGGACTGCACTGTTGGGCCTATCTGCCACATTTTGAATCTACCATGAACATAACTGATATTTTGAGATCTCTGTAACTCCTGTCAAGCAATAGGAGATACCTGTGATATTATATGTACTGATTATAAAGTCACAGGAACCACTGACACTTTAGTAACTGATATGATGGGGTATAAAGTTTCAACTAGAGGTTGACAAAATGTAAGACATTTTCTGTGAGGTTCCCAAACTCCCCGAGACTGCCGAGTCTGCACTGTGGGCTACCCACTCATGATGCAGGGTAGACAGTTGGTTTACTCTCCATGGAATGGAGGCCCAATGAGGAATTACAGGTTTTGATTTATTCTTCCATTAAGATTGGGAACCACTGAAAGTCTTACTTCACACTTTCCTCTGCCTAGGAACCCCACATGCCCTACCTAAGCACAGAAGGCACCCTCTGCAAAGCCCCCACCCCACCCTGCTGGGTGACAGTTCTCTGTGTAACCTCATTCATCTGCTCATAAACTTTCTTGGGACAAGAATTATGTACCAACTTGCTTTGTATAAACACCGCAGGATGCCTGGGACAACTAGCCATTCAAAGAGCACTTGGCAAATAAATAAAGGTAAACTGGACAGCCCTTGAAAGAATTTCATGTAAATCTAAGTTACCAGAATTTTCTGAAATACATTTACATATAGAAATAAACAACATTAAAGATAATATCTGAAGTGGAAATGGAAATGAGATTACTGGGTAGACAAAAGCAACACAAGATGGTGGAGGTGGAGAACAGGGAGAAAGGAATGGGAAATTGAGAGTATGACAGGCACCTTGTTTGAAAAACAATAGACAAAAGTACCCTTACTTTTAGAATAACATAAGCATTTGAATGAAAATAGAAGCCAACTCAGCATGTGAGCATGAGGACCTGAGTTTGATCTCCAGAAGCTATGTTTAAACAAAGAAGAAAGAAAAGGCCTGGTGTGGTGCTTATAACCTTGGTGCTGAGGAGGTCCAGACAACTAAACAGGTCGGTAGCCCAGCCATGCTAGCCTAATCAATGAGCTCTGGGATGAATGCGAGGTCCTGTTCTCAAAACCAAAATGTACAAGCTAGGTATGGCAAGGGGTAAATTGTAGCACACCAGCTGCTGAGCAACAATTTTGATCTGATGTGAACGGTTCAGAATCTTGATTTTATAGTTTGTCCCTAGAAAACTGCCAAAGGAAGCCTAACCACAGCATACTGCATCCATCTCTGCAGTGTGGAAGGAAGGCCGAGAGTTCTGCCTAGTTTTAAGAGATATGGAGAGCTTGGCTAGAGCTCTGCACAAAGGGCTGAAATAGGAACAGTGGCCATAGCTCGGCTCGAGGTGAAGTGTTCATGGTATAGACCAGCATCTATGTTGTATCTAGTCATAGGATGCTGGTCACTCTGGGAAGCCAGATCCCGTAGACCAAACACCATACCACAAACCACTGGAATACTTCAGTCTCTCACTCCCTCTGTCTGTGTCTCTGTGTTTGTCTCTGTCTGTGTCTGTCCATCTCTGTTTCTCCGTGCTCTCTCTCTCTCTCTCTCTCTCTCTCTCTCTCTCTCTCTCGCTCTCTCTCTCTCTCCCCTCTCCCTCCCTCTGCCAGCCAGACTTGGGACAGAGTTAAGAAGACATGCTGTGCTATGGCCTAAAAGCACCAAGGGTATTCAGTTAATAGACATTGTAGTACCTAGCTCCTCCATGTTCCTTGTCAAGTAGAGTATTCCTGAGCAATCATGTGGTATAAAATTTCCAGCCAGACCCTGAAAATTAACAAAGCCTCGATACCTTCCTTTGTTCTATGGATTTCTATGAAGGTTCTGTTCTCTCCCCCTCCTGCCAGCATCCTATCATGGTCTCTTTTACTTCCACTTGAACTATCTCTTTTAATGAAGCTCCTCTTCAGGTTGAAAGGAAAACTCCTCTTTTGGTTAAGGCCCATTCATATTGTATTTGATATAATGAACTATTCTTTCTTTATCCCACCTGAAGGCCCAATCATGCTCAAGGCCCTTTCTCCTAATCAAGTTAATTCCTGAAGTGTAATTATGCGTCAGCTCTTTCTATAAACTTCCTGCCGATCCTCATCTATCGAACAGAAAAAAAAATGTCTGTATAAGATCAACATGCAACTTCATGCAGGCTGTATTCCACCACTGTCAAAAACAGTGTACAACAACCATTCTTGTATCCATGTACTGTTGCCCAGTCTCCTTACATGTCAGGTTGTTGTAGTGTGGATCTTTTTTCTCCTCTAGGAGTAACATCTTTTTCATTGCCATTTAGGAACGGAGCTACCTTTGTTTGACAGCAGTGGAATGGTGAGCAGACAATGCAGAGGGAGCTAGATCTGGGAAGTGAACAGTAGTGGAGCTACAGAAACACCTTGGTAGAAGCAAACAGAGGAGGATCATAGAATCCTTATCTAAGGTGACAGTTGTGACTTTTTCCTGCCTTGCCCAGTTACTAGTGGTCTTCAGAAATTCTACAGTGTACAGGAAGAGAGAGAGGCTGAATGAAAAGAATACTCCATTCCACAGCTTCCATCCATAAAGTTGTCACCTACAATGGTGTGGACTTCAAAATAATATTGCTGGTTTGCAATCCCTTCCATCCTGTAAGTAAACCCAATAACCTATTGTTTTGCTACATTGGGCTTTGAAGAGGTTATTTCTCTGTCATTGGTATCCTTATAAGGAATGAGTAGACAGATTTTCATGGATAAAAACCACTAGTAAATAAAAACTCACGAATACAAGACATGGCAGGGATATTTGTTAGATATGTTTTCCGAAGTCTTTATGAGGGAATGAGGAAAATAGTGGCTAAAAAGATAATATTTTATTAAAAGTAACAATAAGTGCCATTCCAAGACTAAATGGGCATTCTAAATGGGGCAGGGCTGATTAGTGAGAAATAAGGAACAATAGCAGAGACTATCATTCTCATGGAGATTTAGAAATTGCCTTGGGTTTGTTTTTCTTTTTATCAGATGTTACTTATGAATGGGTTAATGTCAATATCTATGACTCTAAACTTCTGGAGTTCTGATGGCTCTTCAGCATTGATCCTAGTCCCATCATGATGTAGTATAGACATGAGAGCTGCAGATTGTCAATAGAAGGTCCTTTTGCTGAGCTCTCTGTCTAACTTTCCCTAAGTGTCATGTTGTAGACGCTATACTCTTGAAACAAGAGTTGAACAAGTCATGGACACATCATTGTGCTTCCAGGACCAAGCTCTCTCTATCTCTCTCTTTCTCTCTCCCTCTCTCTCACACACATATCATGCATGCAATATCATAAAGGAACGCTTAGGCAGAAGAAATAAGAATCCAACCGTGGTGAGCCTCATGTGCTTATGAAGGCCATAGCACAGCAGATTGCTTCTACCACTGTGGGAAAAGAGGAGGTTTTGGGGCTCGCAGTTACAAGCTGGGGTTTCTGAATTAAAGTCTGAGCTATCATTCCTTTGCCAAGCAACCTTTGGCATTTTATTTGTTTCTTTTATGCTTCAGTGTTCTCATTTGCCTTATTTGTAAGACCAATTACAATGACTATCATATGGGGTTTTTGTCACAAGTAAATGAGACAACCCAAGTGAGATGCTGAGACAAAGAAAACATTTGACACCTCAGTATTTATGGCTTGTTCTTACTTATTTTTCATTCTGGAAAGACCAAGTTCAACTTGCTTTTTTTCTTTTCAAAATGGTTACCCTCGCCTTTGTGAATAGAGCAAAAGTGTACTGTATTGTCAGTGGAGTAGGCCACGTTTTATTCTGTGTTTTGAGTTCAATACAGAAAAACGTGAAAATCATAGATCATGGGACTTGGATCAGATCTCCCTCTCTCTCTCTCTCTATTATTCACGTGTACACACATACATACATATGCATAGACACATATACATGCACACACAGACACTCTGCTATACACACTGAAGAGGTTTTATGCTTCACATGGTTTTAATTTCAGGATTCTGAGCCAGTGTTAAAGCAAGAGCACCTAGGAGTTGCACAGGTAAAGCCATGATGTATGGGTGGAGGGTTATTTAAATCTTGTTCCTGCTGCAACAGTCTCACAGTGTTTTTTTAAATCACATATTTAATAAATATCCGCTTCAGAGGATACATTATCCCTGCCCTGTGAAGAACCCTTTGCCCACCGTACTTAACACATGGGGAATTCATTTTCCTTTTCCCAGTTCTCCTTAACAAAACGTGACTATCTGAGGGGCTTCGCTTACTGCTGGCAAATGGCCATTTCCTGCCTCCAGACAAAAAGGCTTAAAATAATTTACAAAATATACCCGTTGAAATCCTCAGAAGACATCTAATAACTTAGAAAGGAAAGAACGTTTTGATGAGTTAGGGTGAATGAATCAAGAACATGTGGGTCCCATTTCCCCTGAGTTTGAATTTGTAGAGAGAAAAACTCCTTAGAAAAATGAACTTCGTAGATGTCACTGAACCCAAGGGAAAAATAGATGAGATGATTACTTGGCCTGATACATTCCTAAGCTGCCCTGTGCTGAGCTGAGGCACGCCCAGGTCATTTGTAGCTCAATTTGGTCTGTCAAACACACAGCCATCAGAGTCTAATTGTTTTCAGAGCAGAATTCTGAACATCAAAAAATCTTCCATGGCTAGTGTTTTCTGCAGTGAGTTTCAACACAGGGTTTCCTTGTCAAAGACCTTAAAGGAAAGTAACCGAATCAGTGGCAGAAGATTCTGAAAATATTGTTTGTAGCACATATCCAGACCCAGGGCCTGATCCACAGGCGGATGTCATAAACAAGAGCCAGTAGGGACAAGCCAGATTCAAGCAGAAAATCATCTTACCCCCAAGCCAAAGGTGCCTTCATGTCCAGGGAAGATTAACTTGCTGTGTCTGACTATTTTATTTCTAGGAACAATATAAACATACAAGAGCCAAGATGTAGACTTGTAGACCTCATTTTAAAAGCTGCCTGCTGTAATTACTCAAAAAATGTATATGCTGATAATTTTTTAAAGCTATTAAATGCATTTCTTGAAAAGAGACATCTAAAAACATATGCAGGGATAGTGCATATTAGTATGACATAAAAAATATACAAAGTTTTTTTATAAAAGAGAAGAGAGGGCCCCCTACTACATATATACAAAGTATAGCAGAAAGCATTATAGCAACTCTCATGGATATTTAATGAGAGCTGAGAGTATACCTTTTTCATAGATATCATCTGATTTATTCACATGCCAATTCTTGCCAAAGGGTGCTATGGGGCTGAAGAGGGAAGCACCCCTTTTTAGCAAAAGAGTATCAGACCCTCTGCTGTCCAGGCTGCACCCTAATCCCAGGCTTTTGCTTTTGTATTATAAGGCCTTTTCAGAGAAAGATCTACTCTCACAGTTTCCACAGAGGAGAATGAGTATGATCTTTTACCATCAAACTTTCTGCCTGAAAAAATTATTGAGATTAACTGATTCAATCCCTCTCAATCAGGAACTGGAGAATTGAAAAAAATGCAGGAAGCTACTCTCCAACAAATGTCGATGCAGTAGACTTTGGATAAGAACCACTATTTGATTTGTAATCACTTCCCTTAGGTGTCTTCCATCTTTTTTGGCAGAGAAGAAACAGGTCCAAAAGGCTGGCTGCAGCTTCTCTCTCAGAATATCCTTATTCCCAGACCGATGTCCCACCAAGTAGATGAGCTGCCTGGGTCATTAGTCGAGCATTTTATTGTGTGACCTATGTAACTGGCAGGGAAAACAGGGCCACTAGGAGAGATCCGCTGGCCAGAAACAGTCAATATTTATTATAAAATAAAAGCAGCTGAGTTATTCTTATGGCATATTCAGGCAATAAAGTCAGCACATAAAGTGAACATTTAATGTTTTCTTTAAAATCCTTTCAGAGGGAACTATCTTGGAAAGTGACACAGCATCTCTCAATAAGCCTAATAAATCCAGTTTCCATCAGCTTCAGGAGAAATTGCTGCAGGGTTCTGTAAGCCTCTAAAAAAGAAACCAAGTAAACTAATAACAACAACGGGAAAAAAAAAAACAAGATGAAGTTTTTGTTCTACAATCAGTAGAACATAAGAGAAATAACATCTTTACAGCCTAGCATGGCACGGGCACTGTGAGAATTTGGGTCAGCTGGGAGCAAGGGGGAATTTACATGTGCGTTTATAGGCAAGTTTCTTGTGTGAACTGAAAAGAAACTGCAACATTTAAGTTATCCAGTTATCTCTGTGTCTGTTTAGAGTGTGTCCAATGCGTGTGGTCTCAGCATCTCTCCAAGCCTGGCTGTCACAGGCTCCAGTGCCCAGGAGCTGACATGCTGCAAGGCTGACACCCTTTCTATCAAAACAAGTTTAAAACCAGGATCAGATTCGAATTGTTCAGTCTCTCTTCTTCTCCTGTATCTTCAACTTTGGGATTAAAGATGCAAACACTTCATTTTGATCAGATTTTAGAAACTTGATGTCATAACTGTAGACCCCATTTGTTTTCCTGTTATCTGCTTAGGGGTAATGAATGATTGTCTCACAAACAGACTCAAGATTTTGATGCAGACTTCTAAGTCATCTACGAATTTAAACAAAGCCAACAGGATCTGATTGACAGGAAATATGATACTGAGTGAGGCCTTCTGGCTCTGGACTCACAGTGCCATCCTCCAATATTGTAAGATTAAAGATCCATATGCTTGTGAAGTTTCTTCTAGTGTGTTGAGCCAAGGAATTAAAGAAGCAATTGCTTTGCAAGGCATATTTGAACGTCACAGTATAGAAGGCAGCAATGCCATCACCGAGAGAAGTCACTTCTCAGGGAAACCTCCTTGCTCTGACCTGAGTGGAGAAAACTGAGACAGTCTCGGCCTTAATTGTAGTTTCTTTCTTTCTTTCTTTCTTTCTTTCTTTCTTTCTTTCTTTCTTTCTTTCTTTCTTTCTTCCTTTCTTTCTTTCTTTCTTTTTTTTTTTTGTTTTTTTGTTTTGTTTTGTTTTTTGTTTTTTCGAGACAGGGTTTCTCTGTGGCTTTGGAGCCTGTCCTGGAACTAGCTCTTGTAGACCAGGCTGGCCTCGAACTCACAGAGATCTGCCTGCCTCTGCCTCCCGAGTGCTGGGATTAAAGGCGTGCGCCACCACCGCCCAGCAGTTGCAGTTTCTTTCTGAAGCGAAGTCCTGGATTAGACCCTTGCCAGTAAGAGTAAATCATTTAGTTCTGCACGGGTGGGAAAGCTCCTCTTGTCCCTCCCTGGGATGAACTAGATGATAATGACAGGTTTGAAGTTTTTTCTTTCAATCAAGACTGCAGCAGTCCGGCTCAACTGTTATACATGGCAAGGGAAAGCGGTCTTTTCCACTCTGTTAAAAAGTAGGAGAGGCATATGTTTGCAGTTTTCAGAAGAGGTATTCAGAGTGTCCTTCACTAGGACCTCCTTGTGTAGATTTTATCTGTGTCTAATGTAGAACCAACTGCATCCTTGAAGCTTTATTTTCTATTTATAAAAATATCACATCATTTGGGTAATCAGCACATTTAATTTCACGAAGAGCTTTAAAAGTTGGCTATTTTCAAACTGCCGTGTAATCTAGATCAATTACAGAAAATCAACATGGCATTCTCTCCTCCCACACTAAGTAGGTCAAGGTTGTTGGTGCTCACTCTAAAGACAAACACTATTTGAGTCAGTGGCCATCTTTATGACATGGACCTATGACATGCAAATATTGTTTGATGTTTCTTGTCACCTGAGGTGCTTGGAGAATCAACGAGATGAAAGATTCATAGGTCAGATTGTGATATAATGACACAGGCAATAAAACCATGGCTGTGCCAGTGGGCCTGATCCAGAAGATGTATATCAATGGTAATAATCCTGAACTGGGAAGGGTATGGCCTGCCCTCCCTATTTTATAGACTATGAAACTGACTTCAGAAAGATGTAGATAATTGTCTAATTGTTTAAGAGAATAGGAGAATACAATTAGAATTTTCTTTTTCAATTTCCAGTTTATTCAAATCTACATACCTAACCCTGTTTAAAATTTGAATAATTATTGGTCGGTACAATTAGATCATAATTATTCTACGTACTCTACTTCAGAGAGCCACAATTTCCACTCATGGTGCATAAAAAAGCATTAGTATCCTCCTGCCAAGGCTCATGATCATTGTGGAAGAGCCAGAGGCAGTGGATAACTACAAAGGACGTATTTTCAGGACACAGAAGAACAGCTATGAACAGCTATGCATAGTTCCCCACAGTAGATGTACAAATCACATACAATCCCAAGCCAGACAAACTCCAGTACAGAGACGGCAATTGGGTATACAATCCCTCCCTTAGGGAAAGACAATTTTCTCTGAGTACAAACCCTGGTACCTCCACCATGCTCCAGTGGAAGGCCACATATACAAGAATTCTTGGACATGATTGGTCTTGATGCATTTTTTTTAAAAAGGAAACGAAGTTAAGTGTGTAGGGAAGAACTGTAAATAATTGAGGGGTAAAATGCCCAAAATACACTGTGTGAAACTCGTAAAGAACTAAGGCAAACTTTTTTAAAAAGGAAGATTAGCTGCATGTCTCTTATATTGATAACCTCATGCATATGATCCTATTTGCAGTCTGACCCATAATCTTGTAGACTTCTTAAGAAATTTTGTAAAGAGACAGGTTCTCTTTCTAACACACCAGTCCCAGCCCCGGTAACATTGTATCCATGGAATTTGAACAATCATTTTGCTTTGTTTTTAAGACCTATACTCTAAAATTTAGTTGTAGAAGGTCTCTATGTCACATGTTCTGTGTTCCTTCAAGGCCTCTACTCAGTCCTTGTTTCCATTAAAATATGTTTCCTATCTATCTTGAGCTTACAGCAACAAAGAAGGAAGACACAGTCATCAGAAACTAACTGGAATCTTTAGCTTTTCCTCCTGTAGAAAGACAAGTATCAAAAATGGGATTTTTCAAAAACATTCTTATGCACGATACTCAATTATTTTTCTAATGTAAACACTTGAAGGATATGATTTATTCCACCCAGATTAGTTGCTAAGTGAAACTGGAAGACAGCTTTCAGGGACAGTGAAGGAAGTGAGAAGAAAAGCTAGTTGGGAGAGAGAGGAGGGCGAAAGGATACAGAAGTGATCAGTGAATTACTATCTAGAATAGCACGATGAATCTTGTGTGATTCTCTGATTAATATGTGTCAATAATTATAGAAAATGTACTTTAAAAGATCCCTCCAATTGATTTTCATCCTTTAATCAATTTTGAATTCTGCACCCTAACTTAAGAATTTTATCTTGGGTTGTTAGAACTAAATGTGGTGAACCATTGAATTTTGCTATAAGATACATCATTTTACCCCCAATTTTGCTATAAGATACTTCATTTTACCCCCAATTTTGATGTTTTTTACACAAGGCAACAGAATGGGCTCCAAGATTCTGCCAGCTGTCCAACAATCTGTGACATCCTCAGCAAATGATCTTCCCAAAGCAGGCCACCTGCCAAATGGCAGAGAGCATAGCAGCTGGTACCTCTTATGCCCCACACCTCTAAGCTTCCCCACTATTCTCCTTTCCCAACTCCCAATGGCAGAGAAATTCCAGCGAGAATTTCTTACTAACCTATTTGGAGTTCCTTGTCTAAGTTTGGCTGTCCAGGCAACCTTAGAAAAGTCATCCCTGGCTTTGTACGGAGGTTCATATCATGATATGAAATAGGAACTTCTTTTACTTTGAACTACTACACTTGCAAAACTAGTTATAGAAATGGATTCCTTGAAGAGTCTTTTATAAATATATAATAGTCTATGTTATAGAGCCTAGCTGTCCATCATTGAGGGCAGAAACTCAAGGTAGGGACCAACGCAGAAGCTATGGATGAATGCTGCTTACCAGCTTGCTCCCCATGACTTGTTCAGTTTGCTTTCTTTTACAACCCAGGACCACCTGTCCAGGGATATTCCCATTCACCACAGACAGAGACCTTCCATATCAATCTCAATCATTAAACAATAAAAGGCCCCATAGGTTGGATCATAGCCAATCTGATGGAGGTGTTTTCCAAACTGAGGTTCCTTCTTCACAGATGAGTATAGCTTGTGTCTAATTAACAAATAAGCAACAAAAAACCAACCAGCATACTACCAAAGGCTATAGGACAAAATGGTTTCCCTCCTTTAAGAATAACTTTTTATGTACCTATTATATATTTCTTAGAACTCTTTTTAAAACCCTATTTAAGAATCCCCCTTGCCTATTGAAACATAATCCCAACTCCTAAACACCTTATTTTTCTGGGTTCTCTCTGTAATGCCTTAGACTCCTGCTTTTTTGTGCCAATATGATGAGAAGATCATTCTGAGAAAGAGAATGCCAACAGGGGAGGATGTACCTCATATATGTACCTCTTATATGAGGGTGGGCATTAACAGGGTACACTAATATACAAAGGATGATAAAAAGTTATATGAATACAATCCTCCTAGGCATTGCCATCTAAATAGTCCCCCCCTTGAAAGAAAAACATTGGAGCTCAAGAAGTTATTCCCCATATAGTAAGAACAATGGGGAAAGAGAATGTGGGCAGTCTTACCTCAGTGCCCTAGAGTTTCAGATGGAAGTCATTGGAGGCATGTTGGCTAGCTGACTCCTAAATTACATTATCCTATGAAGTATGGCTCTTTCTGAGCTGATGAGCACTATGGAACATGGCCACACCCTGGAGAGGTTTCAGTTTATAGCCCCAAGGCTTTGAATAGCCTGTGGTATAGATGATAAAGTAGCAAGAGGGTAGAAGTGCTGGAGCTCTTGGGAAGTGGTGTAGGAGGTCCTTCTGTATTTGTGTTGCTTTCATTGGTTAAATAAAGAAACTGCCTTGGCCTTTTGATAGGGCAGAACTTAGATAGGTGGGGAAAAGAGAACTGAATGCCGGGAGAAAGAAGGCAGGCAGAGAGAGCCACCATGGAGTCGCCAGGGTCAGACATGCTGAATCTTTCCTGGTAAGCCATGACCTCATGGTAAACATAGATGAATAGAAATGGGTTAGATCAAGATGTGAGAGTTGGCAAAAAGAGGCTAGATATAATGGGCCAAACAGTAATTTAATTAATACAATTTCTGTGTGGCTATTTCGGGGGTTAAGCTAGCTAGGTGGCTGGGCGGCCGGGACAAAAAGCAGGCCGTTCCTCATATAACAGATTGGCGCCCCAACGTGGTCTACTAATTCCACGTAAAACTTAAGAGGGCTTAAAAAGAAATTCTAGACTAAAAAAAAAAAATACAGAGTTTAACACAGCTTCTTGCTATTTGCTGGTGGGGTGCCACAGCTGCTTTAAGAGAGATTTTCCTGATTCAGCTGTAGCGGAAAAAAAAAGCTGCGGCTGTTTTAAAATGCCGGCTTTCTGCCAGCGCAATCTCTGGCTCTTGTGGGAGACAGAGAATTTGGATGGGGTTTTGTGACTAACGTGCTACGGCTTGCATGATGGCAATGTGGACTACTGCCTGACTGGAACTGTACACGGCTCAGGGATACCAAATGGCTCTGAAGCAGGAGTGGCTCCACCATGCTGAACTGTGCTGATCTCAGGCAGGAACTATCGTTATTATCATCATAATAGCACAGTTAAGGTTTAGACTGGGCAGGAAACAGGCGGTACTGTATTACCCTTACATGGCACAATTTAAGTTTTTAAGAAGTGCTTAGGATTTTAAGAAGTGCTCCTGGACAGTAAAGAATTACAGATTCACAATAGGACAGATTCAGACATGAAAGACCTCGAAATGGGTCATAGTGTTAGATAAAGTGCATAGGCTTAAAAGAGAAAAGAAATAAAAAATATACAGAGTCATAATATAAAAATGCTTTAAAAAAGGGTAAAGTCTTTAGAAAAAAACAGAGTACAGATAGTCATAGATTAAAAGAGGTAAAAAGAAAATAAGCCATGTAAAAATGGAAAATTTACAGAGAGTCTGGATTATGTGTATTATTGTGTTTTCTTTAAATTTTTTGACTGTGAAGGAGCTAAATACAGAGAGACATTTCATTGTGTGGTCTGCTAAGCTAAACCAGCATATATGTTCTAAAGGTATCTTGACTTCAAAATTTGGGTCTAAGGATATGATGCTTTGGAAAAGAAGTTCTTCTTTTGTTTTCACAGAGGATAAGACCCTGTGGATTCCTTCTAGACCAATATGGTATGATAGACCACACCCACCTGAAACGTTGCCGTAAATACCTTACTTCACTCAACTGCTGACTGAGATGAACCTAGCACACAGGATAGGACCTGATTAAGATCACCCCCATACAGCAGGAAAAAGTTTGGAGAGAAAAAACTATGCCCATATTCCCAAATATTGTTTATAAATGTTCTTTTATATTTAAAGGGGGATATGATATAGATATGAATAATTTACATTGGTATAAATTTTGCTTTATTGATATAAATTTAAGATCAATTTTGACATATATATGTATTTCTGATCTTGATTAAGGTATTGTGATTGTGTAGTTCATTTAAAAATGTAATGTATAATTAGAAATATAGGTTAATAGTCATCTATAATAGTCAAGTTTATAGTCATGTTAGATTTTCTATATATGGAGAGATATATTTCAGTAAAAAAAGGCATTCTTCATATCTTTCAAAGACTACAGAATATGGCATTTAATGTTTTTTTTAATAACTTAGGGCTTTTCATGACAATGAGACACATCTGCTCCTGGCAGCACCAATCTACTTCAAGAGAAAAATGGGCATTGAAGAGGCTTCTTATGGAGTTTGTTAGCCATTAGGCAAGAAACTGCTCTTGCCTGGACTGTTGCATAAACTGGACATGAAGAACCCACAGAGAGAGGACTGCTGAACTTGCCTAAAGGTGAGATGATCCTTCAGGGTTCCTGATTCATGAAAGAGTCTGCAAGACATTCTCCAGGATACAGAAGAAAGTTAATGAACTGTCTTTGAAATTTCCTGCTTTATGAAAAAGTCTGCTGGATACTATGGGCCTGTAGGCTGAAGATGGATGCCCCAACAGTACAAAATAACTTTGGGTGACTGTCCAGGAAGCAAGATGTCTCTGTCACTTCTAGAGTTTTGGAAGTTGCTTACTTCTCCTTTACTTAGGTAATATTATATCCTTCTGGTGTCTTTGATGGAGTTGAAGAATGGATAGCTATAATTATAATTTTCCTTAGTTATGATAAAAGATAAAGTAGATATAAATATGGTAACTGTAGTTCTTGTTTGATAACTGTTTTGTTATATGTAATTTTACTATGTTAAAATGAAAGCCTTTCCTTTTTGTTTAAACAGAAAAAGGGGAAATGGTATAGGAGGTCCTTCTGTATTTGTGTTGCTTTCATTGGTTAAATAAAAAAACTGCCTTGGCCTTTTGATAGGGCAGAACTTAGATAGATGGGGGAAAAGAGAACTGAATGCTGGGAAAAAGAAGGCAGGCAGAGAGAACCACCATGGAGTCATCAGAGTCAGAATTGAAGAATCTTTCCTGGTAAGCCACGACCTCATGGTAAACACAGATTAATAGAAATGGGTTAGATCAAGATGTGAGAGCTGGCCAAGAAGAGGCTAGATATAATGGGCCAGACAGTAATTTAATTAATACAATTTCTGTGTGGTTGTTTCGGGGGTTAAGCTAGCCGGGCGGCGGCCGCTCACTCCTTCTACAGCACTGAAGCTCCAGCACAAGGCACGGTATGTTAGCCGCAAATACTGAAATGTCTTGCTGTGAGATAATAGATTCTTGGAGGCTTGACTTTACCTCTTAAAGTGGAACTGAGAATAAGAAGGCAAAAGGACGAAATTGGCCTTTGACAGCCAATCTAGCACTTGGCAAATTTCAACAAAGATATTCTGAGAGTGGGAAGTATTGTGTATGTGTGGAAGGAAAAGAAGAAGGAAGGAAGGAAGGAACAGAGGGAGGGAGGGAGGAAGGAAGGAACAAAAAGCCTACAATGTATTCAGGTCATCAGAGTTATTCCAGAAGAAAAGCAGCATGGCACACCTCAAAGCCTGTGAATCAATTTCTTCAGTCATGTCATAGTTGATGAGCATCATCCTTCCATCTCCTGACCTCTTGAGTAAGTCCAGGGATACATTTTTAGAGGAGCATATGTGGTTGCTGATTCTTACTAGCATAACCACATTCCTACACAGGATATAAAGAATTCAAAGATGCCACTTAGTTTTCTAAACAGAAAGATTACAACCTTAGATTCCCTTCAAAACTAAGGCTGACACTGATACTAAAATAAAGTCATTACCAAAAGGAAATTCTGAATACATCATTTATTCTTCTCAGCCCCTGTCTATTGGGCACACCCCATGTTTCAGAAAGCTGAAGGAAAGCACATTGTATTCCTTGTAAACAATCACCCACAGAAGCTGGAGTTTAGCATGAAGGATGTAATTGTCCAATCATTGATGTAAACATTATTTCATGTTTCATTTAAAACCCCCTTCTGGGAACCATAACAATCCTGTGGCATTTCATGTCAGTGACATAAGGCAGGTCCCACACTGTTTCTTTCCTTCCTCCCTCCTCTCCTTCCCTCAGTCCCTTTCTCTTCCCCTCTTCCTTTCTGCCTCCCCATCTCCAATGCGATTCCAAAACAAAAGTGACAAACAGTTTTTAACACTGCATATGTTCAAAGACCTCTGCCAAGCAGGGAAAAAATAGCCTTGGCAACAGAAGCTAAAGTGTCACAGTCCCTTTGTGATCTGTAGTGAGGAAACCAGTGACTGTGTCCTCCACCTTGTCAAATTTGCATGAAAACTGCATGTAGACTGTTCAGGAGGCCGATGAGTGTTTCTTCTGTAGACTCCAAATTGTGTTACCCAAGGCGGAGGAATGTATTCAACTCCTTAATAAACCCCTGTTTGGTATCTGAATGTTTGGAAGCAACAGGGCCTACTACTTCCATGTAATGTCAACCAATATCTTAGTGAGTGCACCCTAACAGTGGAATTATAAGGGCCTAGATTTGAATTCTCGGCAGTCATCTAAAAGTCAGGGGTTGATCGCACATGCCCACAGCTCCAGTACTAGTCATGGTTGGGGAGGTGGAGATAGGAGGAAGAGTTGCTGGAGCTTGCTGGCCAGCAGGCATGCCCAATAAGCTCCAGGTAGAGAGTGACTGAGTGACTGAGGAGGACCGCTGATGCTCTCCTCTGGTTTTCATATGACTTTGCATAGAGCACACATATGCATAACAAACATACATACACACAGGCACAGACACACACACACACGTACACACAGAAACACACATATGTCCAATGTCTTTATTTCTAAAGGCTATCCATGATAAACTTAAAACCAGTTTTGGTTTCCAGCTGCCACTGGGAGACCCTACAGTTTGGGTAACATCAGGCAACATCTGAAACCTCAGGTAGAAATGAGGCTGATTCTGCTTCCTCTACACAGCCTCTCAGCTCATCGAGCCACATCTGTACATATGCTATTTAAAGTGACAAAAAGCTACATCACAGGTGTTGCACTTCCCCCACAAGGCACAGAGTAAACAATTGAAATGACATAGAAACAATACTTAACATTTTTAATCACAATCTGTTTGTGTAAAATACATAGTTAAAAAAAATATGTGTTGGGAAGAGGCCCCAACATGAGTGTGTGGTACACTGAAGCTTCTACCTTCCTCCAATATAGAAGAAAATCAACTTTGAGTTTAAAAAGGCAGAAGTGGAATGTCTCCTGTGTCATTCATTTTTTAACTCTGGCTAGGTACTTACTAAATGAAACAGGGGTTTCCCCTTAGTGACTTGCTCATTCCAGAACAGAATCTAGGTCTGCTGGGCAGAAGTAGCATTCTGATGAAGCAAGTCAGGAAATATCCATAGATTAGCTAGAGAAAGGCTACGTATCCCACAGTCTGCATAGATGAGCCTATGGTTAGCCTCAGGTGAAGTATGACCTCCCAGCTGAATGACTGTACCGTCTTAGTTTTAACAAGAACTTCCTGGAATGCTAAGCATTTGCCTTTCTGTTGTTTTGTAATTGATGGAGGCTCAGATTCCCTCCACTGTGCAACCCAGATCTGATTAGAACTTTAAGATGTCAGTGTGTCCATTCCCTGGAAAGCTAGTGATTTCCCTTAGACTACATTGTTTATGCTTTGTCTCCTAAGACTTTCTTGAAGAGCTAACACATTCACTGCAGGCTATAACATGCCTGCTCCCTTGGGGAATTTGAAATATTGAATATGACCCTAATAAATTGGAACTATCTTAGAGCATCTGGCCCTTTGCAGCTTTTAAAGTGAGAGACATCCTGTTCTACTTCTATAGGAAAATTACAACTAGGTACACTGCCACAGAGACCAATAGCCAAATGCCATATGAGTCTCTGGTGTCCAACAATAGAGCAGGCACTGTGCAAACATTTCCTAGGATAACTTCCAGATATGAGTGGGGGATGTCTCAGAGCGTTGGAGTGGAGAAATCATGATTTCACATGAAATGATATTTTTAGGTGCAAGAAAAATGAGGAATGCGTGAAGCTGTATATGATACCCCACAGCAGACATTGCTCATTTCCATAATATCCCTTTATTTTACTTTCCTATTTCTGTAATAGAATGACTCCTTGAGAAAAATCGAGCACTTATAGAAAGGTTATTATTCTACCTGCTGTCAATTTTCTTTTAAATAGCCAATTCATAACTTTCCCTTCAGTTTGGACTTGGCAAATTCTAACATTTATTTTAGCTGAAGATGCTACAGCATAGCTCATACTCCTTGTCCACGTCTGATGAGACCTCTAGTTTCTTACTCTGTATGTTAATACTTCAATCATGTTTTCTATTTCTTTGCCTCCCCGCTGTGTCCTGTGTTGTGGGATAATGCATTTGGCTGGTCTTCCACTGCAGTAACTCAGCTCTTAGTAGTAAAAAAATCCTTTTGGGTCTTTAAGTTTTCTAATTTTCAGTTTTCTCACTACATTTTTGTGGCTAATTCTCTCCTCTTGTTCTTTGTTGTTGTTGTTGTCTGTTTTTTGTTTTGTTTTTTGCTTTGGATTTTTTGTTTGTTTTGTAAATGTTGCTTCATCTCATCCTCAACTGTACAGTTTGTTTAGCCAGGCTCCCTTCGGCATGTTCTATGGTGTTCGTTAATCTGCCATGAAAGCCATTGCCTCACAGGTCAGATGTGGAGAAAAGTAAGCTAATGGGTAATGGGATGAGAACACAGACCAAAGGACTCCAATTGGGATCCTCATTGTAAGGAAATGCTTTTCCATGGCAGCTGCTAGTGACTTGTAAAATTACATAGAATCCTACTAACTGTTGTGTTCAGAAGGGAAATGTATCCACCTTAAAGATTCAGAAAAAAAAGATGGTTAGTAAATGGCAAACTGTGAAAGCTTACCAGTCAGTCATTTATTGTGTGACAGTTGAGCCTTAAGAGAAATTGCCACTGAATTATATGCTCATCTGAAGAAGGGATGAGTGGCCACTGATGGGAGATCATATTATCCATATTCCCCTTTTTAAGGAAAAATGCCAGGGATTTGATCCACTAAAGGTCCCAGTGCATGTTCTCTTAACATTAAGCTCAAGGCTGGCCTTCTTTCATCCAAAGCTGACTGACTGACCTGTGAGTGGACAGATAGAATCATGATGAGGCCATGTGACAACCTAGGTGGACGACAACGATGATCGTAATATGATCATGAAGTAACAGTAACTGAGGAAATATCAGAATGATGAAAAGGACTGCCATGCTTTTTACTGTGTGCGTAGTTTGAGGATCTGGTCACCTACCAGTCCTGCTCCAGGCCTGGTGTTAAGTGGCTAAGACTTCCTTTCCATATACCACAGTTCATTTCTATGGCAATTCTCTTCTGCCCAAGCTGGCGTGTTCCTTTCATGCTATCTCAGACTGACACTATGTTGCTCTTTCACTCTGCCTCTCTTGGTTTTATATTGGGCTGCAGGCATGAATAAACAGCTTTTATATCAAAGAATTGGTTGGATATCTAAAATAAGATTGTACTTGATTATCTGCAATATCATTCTTACTTTTTTTATACTTTCATTTAAGTATGTCTTATAATATTTCTCTTTGTCTCAGTGAGTATATGAAAAGTTGACTTGGGAGTATTGGCCAAATATTTAGTTCTCATTCTTGACTCTTCTGTATTTGTCCAGTTCTATATTGGACACTATATTGAAGCCACCTTTACAATAGACATCACCATTTTTGCTGATATCCAGCTCTTCCTATTATGTAAAAACTCTATTTATTATTCCTCGGGACTCAGCTATTGGATACCTTTCACTGGGATAAAATATGAGGCAAAGTTATATGCAGAATTTCTTTGTTTATATATTTTCTATGTTGAGGTGACATTTCTGTCAGCCTGGGTTCCTGATGAATCCAGTGTCCTCTGACACTCAAGACATGCGAATAATGTGAACAACAAATAAACATTCCTACTTTATAACACTAAAACTGGGGGATGTTTTTATTGTGGAATAAGCCAGGCAACTCACTGAAAACAACTTTCTTTAAAGTGTTAAAACCCATCCTTGCTACTTCTTTGCCTTTTATACTATGATTGCCATCCAAAACTCCCCATGTTTTACCTGGATTTGATACAAGGGTCTCTTGGTTGACCTCCCCGCCCATCCTTCTCTGATATTTCTAAAGGATAGTTTCCAAAAAGCAGTAACATTTATTGCTTAAAGATCATGTTACTCCCTTACCCCAAACTCTACAGGAACACTAAACTAGGAGTATGGTAAAGCCACTCTGTTAACCGCAGTGCCTATTATTCAACTTTTGCCAGTCTCCAAATTTGTCTCTTGCCATTCTTCCATCAACAATCATCATATCCCTGACCCCTTCGCATCAGTTCTCTCTTGCCTCACTCTGCTTTTGTCTTGTTTCTTCCTTGTGGAATGTTCTACCTCAAGGGCTCTGTGTAGCTTAGATCACTCCCTCTCATAAAAATCTTTCTTCCAAGATTCTAGCCTCAGAACAGTCTTGGTGGCTTCTAAAATCACATTGCCTCATAACCCATTATGTAGTTATGAAGCTTGATTGTGTAAAGCATTCTTTGGACTGTCTTCTTTCTTTATTTACTTAATTTGTTTTTCTCTTCACAGACTATGAATATCAAAGGACAGGGATTATTTGTTTTAGTGCTTTGTCCCTGGAAGGAATGTGCATCTTGCTTTAGTGGATTTCAGTAAATATTTATCAAGTGAATGAATTAATGAAACACTCACTGAAACAATCAAGATGTCAAAACAACACTGCAACAAAAGACAAGTGAATTGGAAGCAATGTTCATTCACAGATCTTTAACCTAGTTTGTTTGGTTAAGCAGAGCAAACCCTAAATCAAAATAGTATTAAATAATCAGTTTGCATAGCATTTATCTATCACCACTTATGATTTATTTTCTAAATACTTATTTATTTATTTTACATCCCTACTGCAGTTTCCCTGCCCTCCTCTCCTCCCAGTCCCTTTCCACCACCTCCCCTCTAGAAACGCCCCATCCCCATCCACTCCTTTCTATTTGGAAAAGGGCAGGCCTCCCATGGACATCAACAAAACATGGCCTATCAAGTTGAAGTAAGACTAAGCTCCTTGCCATGTATTAAGGCTAGACAAGGTAGACCAGTATGAAGACTATGGTTCCAAAAGCCAGCAAAGAAGTCAGAAACAGCCCTTGCTGCCACTGTTAGGAGTAGAAGATCAAGCTACACAACTGTCACATATATGTAGAGGTCTACTTATAATTTATTTATTCAGTAAAATACAATGTGTCCAAATTAATTAGCTGACACTCTTTAGTTTACATTTAAACAAAGAAGTCTTAACAGTTAACCAGCACAAGATATATTTAATGGTGCCATGACTAATGTGTTAAACAATCAAAATGTCCTAAATGTTCTACAATGCCTAAAATGTATACAAGGATAGGATATGAAGTCAAAAGGTAGGCATTTGTGGGATAATCTTTTTATACACTTTAGAGATATATCTCTGCCAAAGGTGCTTTCTGACTGGTTTAATAAAAAGCAGAATGGCCAAGAGCTAGGAAGGAGAGAATAGGAAGGACTTCCAGGGAGAGAGAGAAACTCTGAGAAGAAGAGGGGCTGAAAGACACCAGTGAAACATGGAACAAATTTAACATACAGAATGGGATAGAGGTAAAAGCCCCATGGCAGAATGTAGATCAATAAAAAAAAATAAAAACAGGTTAATTTGTGTTGTTAGAGCTAGTTTGGAAAAATACTAAGCTTTCACAGTTAATAAGATTTCTCCATGTCATTATTTGTGGGCTGGTGGGTCAAGAAAGTCTGACTACAATAGGCTCAAAAAGAGACTAGGCAAGAGAAGTCAGTAGGAGACACTAAATTTTTTTTTCAGAAAATAACTCTTTAAACAGTCTAGCTTGGATTAATATGTCACTATAATTTGTCAATGAGATGTATATAGCAGTAGTATATTTTACTCTTCATCATCAGTTTCTCAATCGGAGGTGTTTATGGCACTTGTAATCCTAGGTCAAGGTGACAAATATGAACTTTCTCCAGTCTCTATATTCCAGAGTTATCATTCAACAGAAAGGAAGGTAACAGGGCATGTTATGTTTTTTTTTTCCTACAAAAAAAAAAAAGGTATCATTGTAAGGAACATTTTCTATGGCAAAGACATATGTGGACGATAAGTGAGTTCAAAGGAACTCAACTTCTTTCTCTGGCTTCAATGATAGTGAAGTGAGGAATGGCTATGAGTAGCTTATCTAACTTTTTGTTGTTAGAAAAGGGAGATCGTGGCAGTAACTATCCCAAATGCCCCCAAAAGACTGTGGTAGAGATAAGACATGTTTATAAGTTGAATGTATTATTCTCTTGGTTTTCTTTTCCTTATTGAGGTACGTATCACCGAAATTGAAGTCATAGTCCACACACGTTTCACATTTGTGGAGAGGGAGGAGCAGACAGCAAACTGTACATATCTGGCCATACAATCCTTACTTCTACTAGAGGTTAAGGATATTTATCTCTGGCTATGGAATGTTGAAATTGCAGTAATTGGAAGATGACACCGCTGTTTCTTTACATACGCAGTAGAACAAAGCTGGTTCTCAATAGGAAACTTTCACAGTCCATTTCCATACTCAGCCACTTCTAAATAGTCTGTCTCCTACCCAGAGAGAAAGCTAAATTCACAATCATGAATGAAAGCAAAAATTAATAATTTAATTACTATCTAATGAGGAAAATCAGAACAACAGAGGAAAGCACACAAGACCTTGCCTGAAACCCCCTTGCTGTTTTGAGAGTCAATGGACAAACTCCTGGAGTGTATAACTTCCTGTTTCAGCTGTATCGCTGCTTTATTTAAATGAGTAATTCTCTTGCTTATCACTCAGCATGTCCCATCATGTCCATAGACTTTACTAAATGAGTAGAAATAGAGATGAGATGAAAGCATTTCATTTCACAATAAAAAAGGGAAAAAATTCTGGCCATAACAGTCTGGTAAACAACGATGTAGTCCTATTGCAGGTCCTATACCTAGAAGTCATATCAGGGAAAGGTCTAGTTATAAAGATGGAGCCTGTTAACAGACATTGCTTTATGGCACAGTCCCCTGACAACAAAGACAAAGCAGGCTGTCTAAGGAAAACGGCACGGGAAGAATGAAGAATCATCAGGAAATCCATTCCAGAGTCCTGCTCACACACACACCACACTGCCTGGAAGACGCAAAGGCAAGAAGAAGAAGGGGCAAGGAGTCTGCTCTCCCAGCTCATCTTCTCCACCAAACCTGTCATTATATCTACCTCAGCCAAATAATTAGATGAAAATATTTAATCTTATGTAATCCAAAGTGAAGAAACGTCAGATGGCACTGACATAAGGACCAGGTCTGGTTGATGCTGATGTGGTTCATCTACTGGCGCTTTAACACAGGATCAAATCACATTGTCAGGAATGTTTCTTATGTCGGTTCTCTTACCTCCTGGTGATTCTTGGCCAGCCATTCCTTAATTGTGTCTAGGGCGATGACTGCAGCAGGCTCATTTGGAAAACCTAAATGAATAGCATAAGAAAGCAAATAAATAAAACAAGGAAGGGATACAGAAGTCAACCAAGGCAGAATGTATTGATCTTATTTTACATAGTATTCCATTCAACAAGCAAGTAAAATAAGGCCAGTGGTGATAAATTTTACATAGATATAAAACCTTCAATCAATAACATGGTATAAGACTAGCTCTGTACCAGTTCCAAAAAAGGATTTAATAAAAATATCAACAGCATTCACATATACTTAATAGCTTATAATGTACTTTATTCTTCTCAGGAGTGCTCAGACCAAAGTTTACTCTTTGCCTCAGTTTTTATTTTTTCGTAATTGAAAATAGACTGTTTTGATACAATGTATTCTAATTACATTCCCCCCTCGGAGATCCATCCCACCCAACCAAGTCCACATCCTTTCTTGCTATCTCTCTCCCATCAGAAAATAAACAGGCATCTAAAAATAATAATAAAATACGACAATATAAAAACAAAACTGAATTGGAAAAAAAACAAAAAGCCAAATAAAAAAAACACAAGAACACAAATGGACACAGAGACACACACTGGTAAGCAGAGAAATCCCACAAAATTACAAAAATGGACACCGTACTATGTAAATGCATGACCTGTAGTATAAAGGGAAAGAGAAAAAAGAAAATAATGCCCAGGTGAAGCATCATGAGACAAGAAGACAAACAAACAAACAAGCAACCTCCAAAAACATTGAGTTTGTTTTGTGTTTGCCATGCCTCTTCAGCTTTAAATCCCAGTAAACGTGGCTCAGAGAAAACATATGGTTGGTGTGGAATCATTAGTTCAATGTTCTATCAGGAACTGCTACAAAGTAAGGAAGATAACATGCCAAATAGCTATACATATGACAGAAATCTATTATCAATAGTCAATGATGGTGATTCCAGCTCTACTTGATGATTCCAGTACTAGAGATAATGTCTGGGATGAAAATCACGGCAACTAAACTGACCTTCTGGTGTGGTTTGATTTTACCACAGCAGCGGAAGTCAAAGAGTTTTGTGTCATCTCAGCATGAACACACATGTTTGGAATGTCAAACGCACACCAACATGACTGTTTAGCTAATGTGATCTGAACGTATCCCTAGACCATCAGAATTATTGCATAGTACAACAGAAGTAGAAGGAGTAACCTGCAGACTCGAATTTCTCTGATGCTGTTGAGGGGGAGACAGGGGACGGGGGGGGGAATATATATTATTGAAATGCTTTTTTAAGTTCAAGACTGGTTCCTTAATCACCAAGTATCTATCTCTTTCCTATAGCTCTAACTTTCTGGATTTCCATGGCCCTATATCTCTCATTTTTCTCTGTTTCTCAGTGTTTAAAAATTATCTGCAAGTACACAATTGAGGAGTTGGGTGTTACTGTTTATAAAGTTTCACAATCCCCACTGTCCCCAGAGTACTTTAATGATACCTAAAGACACTCTGTACCTATCAGTGCTCCTCCCAAAGCTACTGTCTTTTCTGAATCCCACTACCATCAGATTCTCCTTCTGAACTTTCCAATGCACCTTCTTGTAGCAGGAGGCCGCTTGTTGGTTCCCAGCTGCTCAGTCCCAAAATAACGACACAGAAACTGTATTAATCAAATCACTGCTTGGCCCATTAGCTCTAGCTTCTTATTGGCTAACTCTTACATATTAATTTAACGCATTTCTATTAATCTGTGTATTGCCACATAGCTGTGGCTTACTGGCTAAAGTTCCAGCGTCTGTCTCCTACAGCTCCATGGCTTCTCTCTGACTCCACCTCCTTTCTCCCAGCATTCAGTTTAGCTTTCCCTGCTTACCTCTATTCTTTCGCTCTATCAGGCCAAGCCAGTTTTCTTTATTAATTAACCAATCATATTCACAGCATCCAAAGTGGAATCCCACATCACATTCTTTTGTGTCCTCTTTTGTCTGATCAATTCTTCTCAGGTATTTTTTTTCCTTAGATATATCAATAAAATGCTTGTCATTCCCAAGTTTTTACATCTAGTTTTCTTCCTACATTCTACCTTAGGTAGTTTTCAGCATCCACTGCTACATTGTCTGTGAAATGTCTGCTATTTCTACATTCTACCTTGGCCAGTTCCAGCAGTAACTGCTAGATTGTGTGTTGGAATCCTTCTATTCAGGGTCTCTTGTGCATTGTCTGACTTGGCAAAGAAAGAGAGGTGTTGCTATGTGGAGAATTCCTCTGGTTGCAAATACACATGGCAATGTTTAGGCTGACATCTTGATCTTGGTAGCCTTCAGAGAATTGGTGGGAAAGATGAGCAACCATTGCAGTGCCCTCATTTGCAAGCATTCAAAAACAAATATTGCTTTTCTGATTAGGTTTTCTGCAGGCTTTGCTAGAAATTACATTAGGAAGATGGGGGCCAATGACACAGGACCAAGATCCATGTACTTTAATTTATAAAAAGTGGAAACCTCTGTAATATGAAAAATGCCACCATGTTTTGAGTACTTGTAAATCCCTCTGTAACATTTAGGGTTTATTTTCTGTAAATGAATGCTTTGTAATATAAGACTTTTAAAATTAAAATAAAAGAAGTTGCTAATTAAAACACAGTTATTCTATTAAACAAACTATCCTTGAACCAAAAATGAGTTGTTTTCTAGATACTTTCAACAAGATCCTGTCCAATAAAAGCCCAAAGTCTAGGGAAGGAAATAAATGAGTAAATATGTAACCACAAAACAGCAAAATGAATAGAGTAGGGTGGGAAAACACAGATGGACTAGGAAGGAAATGACAGAAGTTTGGGGGATAGACACTCAAAGTAGCCATTGAAGAAACATTGTCCTTAGAAGTAAACAGCCAATGTCAAGGGACTAATGGTGTAGACAGGGAAAGTAAAGGAAGATTAAAAAAAAAAAAAGCAAAGTGAGTACATGGGTACATGGGGCTTCAAAACGGAAGTACGCTGTGGATTTGGCACTATGGGGTTAGCCAGGGGCCTTGTTCAGTCCTCCTTTCCCTGAGTGGAACACTGGCATCTATCTGTAGCCACACTTTCCTCAACGCACTACAGCACAAAACCACAACCTGCCTTCCTCATGGCTTGCTGGCTATGGCAGTGCCTTCCTCTGAGTCTAAACAGCTAAACAGTGGCATAAGCACCTTCGTCTGTGTTATCCTTCTAGTGGCCCCTTACAGACTTGTCTTATTTTTCTCTGCTTATTCTCTTCTCAAGAAATTCTTCTCCAACTTCAAGGTATATTTAGTAATTACTCAAAAGATAAAATTATAGGGGTATGGATATCTAATAAATACTGTCATCACATTCAATTGCAATGGCCATCTGTATTAATGCTCACCTTTAGAAGACATAATTCCCCACAGATGAAATTAGACAAGTTCTTAGAGAACCATAGCAACCACGGTAAGTTCTCAATTATCCCTGACCTCTTGGTCACTCTCTCACATACATCAAAGCCTCTGGCATAGAGTTATGGTTTTCATCATGATCTCAGGGGTCTCTGCATCCCTGACTGATGTCAACACCCAAGACTGTGACCCACCAAATACCCAGTTGTCATGTGCTTGACCTGTTCATCTTCAAAATCAACGTCCTCCATTCCAGATGCCTCCCTCTTAGGTCACATACTGGACCTCAATGTAACATTTTCAATCTAAGGTTATGGAGTGAAATGCCCAAAGCCTGTTTCCTATTTAGCTCTCTCAGCTGCTTTCTTAGCTATGCCTCTTTACAAGCATTTGATGCCTCCTCTCTACTCATGCTAGTCCCCATCAATCAGCGTCAACACTTCTGGATGCCCTGGCTCCTTTCTGATTCTTAAGGCTCATCTCTCCTTATATTGCTACTTGCTTAAATAGAACCTTACTGGGTGCTTTTTATTGTGTTTCCTTACATGGTCATGTCATTTGTATAAGGATAAAAGATGATAAATTATTAACAAAATTCCCATACTTTAACGAGTAGGCCAGACTATAGTGTGCTCAAACCATGGTGACTTAGGATATATCATGCATTCCTCTACAGTGTGACTTCTAATGAGCTATAGCCCTTGTACAAATGGCCAATCTCAAGAAAACCAACTTAGGCTATAAACTTTACTGCTCAAGGGGAAAGTAAAATGCCAAGCCATCTATTCAAATATTGACCCTGAGCAAATGGCCAACAAAATAAGAAGTAAGTAACTTCCTATTCAACTACTACAGAAGACTTCTAACCCTTCTAAGTCATGATAGCCCCTCTAGGAACTTGCCTACTGCCTTTAGATAGTGTACTTCAATAATTTCTTTCTGTTTGTCTCTGTCTGTGTATCTGTTTCTTTCTTTCTGTCTGTCTCTGTTTCCATTCATGTATGAGTGCGCATGTATGTTACATGTGCATGTATGTTACATGTCAGAGGACAACTTGCACGAGTCACTTGTCTCCAGCATGTGGGTTTAGGAGATCGAACTTGAATTATCAGGCTTGGTCTCAAGTACCTGTACCCATCAAGTCATTGTAATGGCCCAATGACTTTTCTCTGTGTCTCTGTTTTGCTATATTCTTTTTTAGCTGGCTGCACTAGCCTCACCCATGCTGGTACGTTGCCCACCTAAGAAGGTTAAAGAAGCTTCTGTGGAGGACAAAGGTGGACCACAATCTATAGTGGGGTAGGTGCTCACTTCATTTGTCTTTTCTCTAACTGCTGTTCCATTCCTGGCCTCTTTTTGTTTTGTTTTCTTTAAGCCTTTAACCCATAAATGTGAACCCCTATCCCCACGTCTGTGAAATCATTCATTTGCTTAAACTCCAGTGGCTACACTTTGGCTAAGATTTCTTTGGGTAAATGAAGTCTCTAAGCTTTAACTCTCTGTCTTCTTCCTTGCTTCCTTACTCTGTCTCCCTGAGGAGGTAAAGAATCTCTATTCTTTCTGTGTTTTCATTCTCTCCCAGGTTTCCTCCCTCCAGGGAAAGGGGCAGGATATGGTATGCCATGCAAACGCCTTTCTTGAGAGGTCTTAAGTCAGTAACACTTCCTCTACCTTCCACACAGTGCCTGGTTCCCCGTCATTCCTTCCATTCCATTCTCAGGGAAGCCAGAACAAAGCCTGATTCAAATGGAACAAGCAGGGGGTGTGGTGTGGTGGGGGGGGTTGAGGTAGGAGGAAAGGCAGACAAATACCAAGTTTCTGGAGGCTCTTGGGCCAAAATGGGTGACTGTGATGAAGGTGGGAATAGAATATCGTTGAGCCTTCACCCCTATCCAGTCTACCATGGTGGGCTCATGCTAGGGCCTTTGACCAGACAGAGGACAGTGGCACTGCCCTGTAGGGGGAAAAAAAAAACTACCCCTGCTGTTCTCTGGGATGGACACATGGTCCCAGTGGTTCCAGTCTGACACTTTCATAATTCGGATGGAAGTAACACAAAAGACAGTGCGTGTGTGTGTGTGGGGGGGACAGCAATGTAGGTGTGGGTGTTTCATCCACAGCTGTCACTTCCCAACCAATTCTCAATGTCAACTCCCCCCACCTTACTGCACCACTCCACCACACCTCTGCACTGAACTTTCTGATCTCTGGGTTGCTAGCATCTGCATGCCCACCACTTCTGGCCACCTGTTCTGTGCCTGCCAGACTTTATGATGCAGGGCACTTATCATTGTGGCTCCCCAGAGTGGTAGGGAAATGTATCTGTCAGATCGGACATTCTGATCTGAGAAACTTCTAATTGGCCAGGCTTTTGCTTCTACAAGAAAGTAAGTCTTTCCCGTGACAGAGGAACCTGTGTGTGGCCAAGTTTCAGTTTGAGTCTTCCTTCGAGATCAACTTAACTGCATGCTGGATGTTCTGGATCAACAACCAAGGTGACTCCAGAGGGAAACCGGGTCTCACTTTTGGGTGCCAGAGCCCCCCTGTTCTTAAGCTTTGTCCAGGTAGGACTGCCCGGGGCCCTTGCAGACAAACCTGAGCTCCATCACCTATGGGTGGGTGATGCACCTCTGTAGCCCATGCTGCATCTGACAGCCTCCATTACTTCTGGAATGTATCCTTAAGAGTCAACATTCAGTCCTCAGAATCTGAGAAGTAGATTGTTCTATTTTTGTTGTTGTTGTTTTTGTCTGTTTTGTTTTCTCAACAACTTTTCTTTATTCAACCCCTGGGACAATAGCACTTGTTCCTCAAGACATTCTGAGCCAGAGTTCCATTGCACGGCCTGGCCTATCATGTTCAGCCTCTACAGATTTCTGGGTCCAGCCTACCATCAGAAGATCCCACACTCTGTCCCTTCTCCTCCTTCCCCTTTCAGTCTTCTCCACTGGGGGAAAAAATGCCCACCAGTTCTTCAAGGAGACAGATGTCAACTACAACTGCAGGGTTAACAAAGACTTTTTCTTTTGTTTCCTTGTATGCTTTCTCTTTCTCATACAAGACAATTAAACCATTTATATTACAGCTATCTCTTGCTGATATGTAATATTCATACTCTGCTGAGACCAAAATATATACAGAAAAGCCTTTTAAAAACCTTACCCGCAATTAAGACTGCCTAAAACCAATAGCAAACAGTAGCCTTTAAGTTTAACCTTGAACATGTATCTTAGTTTGTTACTCTGTATCATAAATGTAATTTAAATTCGACCTTTATAATAGGTTAGCCAATTTGTTGGTAACACCACTATGTCTCATGATATCAAAGAAGGAAAAAATAAAATGTCTAAAGGTTGTTAAAGTTCCTAATATCAAAATTCAGTACACTGATACAAAAGCAGAAACTAGCCCTCAATTTAAAACCAAGGTGCTCTGAAGGTTGACTTACAATTACTTGTTTATTTATTTAGTGTTTGTGGACATAAACATGTGAGTATGGACATGCAGATGTATGTATATATACATATGTGTGAATGTGTGTGATTTTGTGTGTGTATGTGTGTGTGCATGTGTGTAAATGTGTACATGTCATTTAACTGACACTAATGTTCTGCTTTGACTAATATTACCAGAACTGATTTTAAAGATACTGAGTTTATGGTTTATCAGAGTAATTATATTTTCAGCTGAGTTTATCAAGCTTTCAAATACCTAAAGCTGGAGTCTTCTTAGGACCTATTTTAAAAAATCCAATTGTTTTGTCCAAGCTTTGTTGAAAAGTTAAACAACAGTTTAAACTGAAAAATGACTACTTTCTCTTTCAGACTGCTAAAATTGTACTGGGTGTTTGACAACCAAAGATTAGAGGTCTAAACTTAGGATAAAATGACGAGGAGGCTCGCCAATACTTTGCCTCTGGCACTCCGAATTTCATCAGGAACCAAAACATGATGGGATCATTCTAAATGGGACCTGCAGCTCCAGGTTGTCTGTCTTTTTTTTTACCAGAAGTTTGTGGGGATTATGCCTGAGCTGGTGGCATTTTCTATAAAGTGAGGAGATCAAGGAAAAACATCACCCATGGAAGCCACGTGGTCAGCAGGACCCAGAATCATCCAAACAGGTGGAGTACCTGAAAGAGGACAGTTTAAAGGAGCCCAGGGATCCTGCCACGTCCTTGAGTCACCTAAACTCATCAGCAAAAAAGACAAAAGTTAATTTGTGTTTAGCTACATGGTCTTAAAGACCAAGCAGAAAAGCATAGCCAACAATAAAACCATTAGTACTGCAAAATAAAAGTGTATTCACTCCACCAGGATTCTACCTGGACCTGCTTTATTCAGGGCACCTAGTCTTCCAAAAGCCTTACAAAGATAGTCATTAAAGTGACCAGTTCTAGCTCTCTTAAAGTGACATTAGCAGTTCTTCTTGAGTATGTCCACATTATTTTTCATTATTTCTTGGAGGAAACTCTGTGAAAGAATTGTTAAGAGTTTGTAACCGTTAGAGGAGCTTTGTTTCATAGATGGATAAGTGATGATGTTGAAACCTTAGAATTAATAAAAGAGTTAAAAAATATTGAGATGGTTAAATAAGGTGATATGGTGATATGATTGTGGCTACTATTCTATGCAAGCTACAAAGAGGTAGGATAGAAATTTTGTATTTGAGTTTATACTTTTTCACCTCCCAGTGAGGATGGATGAAATTGAAGAGACGAAAGCTAGAGAACATCAGTTCATAATGATATTGGGATAAGACTATAATAGGTATGGATTTTTGCCCTAATAAAAGCAATAATTTTGCCATTAAAGAAATACTTTCTACAGCTGTTGTTATTCAGAAGTGGAATGGAGGGAGAAAGGCCTTCTCTTCATCAGAAAAATTAATGTCATGGTATTAATAAACCCACAAATATTATTTTGAATATTCATTATTCTGAATGTAGGAACTAAGTATCTTGACTATTACACAAATATTGATACTGTTGTCTGGTTGCCTCTTCTGCTGACTGTGGGCTAGGTGTATGAATAAGAACTGGAGTGATTCCTAATACACTTATTTCTACCTGATTCATGTTGGCTGGGAGAGCTGAATATGGTGGTCAGGGATCCTGGAAAAACAATGTGGCTATTATGGTAGCCCAAACCAGAGGTTTTATTAGTACAGAGAAGATACAAAGTAACATTTTGGAGTATATGAGTCTGATACCGTAATTAACTGACCTTATTGTAGGATGTGGCAGAACAGAAATCTTTTAACTTTTGAGTCAGGGCTCTAGTTACACTTTTATAAACAAGGGTATTCAAACTGCAATTATTTACTGTATCAAACTAATTTGGTCATCAGACATGTATATATGACAGAAGATTGTGATGGATGGAGAGATGTATCAAATACATAGTGGTAATGGCAATTTTTAAATAGTTGTATAAGTTGATCCGAAGTAGGGAATATGATTCCCAGATTAATAAGCATAGTGTGGTTAAAGAATGGATACTTTCACTACAAGATTTAAGGTCACAATTTCTAGGGAGTGGGGGTGGTGAGCTGTTCTAGGATAATGATTGTTTCTATGGTATTTATTATAACAATGTATTCTGCTATGAGAAAAAAACAATGCTAGAGACTGCAACATATTAAACATTGAGTCCCTAAAGTTCTACTTCTCCTAAGTCAAAGGTATTCATGTTTCTACTAATGTGGAAATGAATTCTATTAGGGCTAAGGGTCAGGTGGGTAAAATAGGTCATATATCTTCCTGGACATAAATTAGTGAGGAAAAAGAAAATTTATTATTAGTAGGCTAGATAAGATGATAATGGATAATGTAACTATATATGTATTTTTATATATATGTATAGATAGTATGTATATATGTTTGAACTGTGGCCCAATGAGCTCCAATTAATGCATCTTTTGAATTTGATGCTCTTTCTGATGATATAAGAGAGTAAATTTAGAGGCTAAAATGAATAAAACTCCTAATCTTGTATTAATAAGAGAGTGTAGTATAAGAAGGGGTATTCTTAGGACACAAGGTAGAGTGAGAATTAGAGTTGGGGTTAATGGACATACAGTTTCTTTATGAAAAAATTTACAGCTCCAGGAAGTTGTTGAAGAAGACCATAGTGATCTACAATGTTTGGTCCTTCTCATAATTATATATCACCTATTATTTTCCATTCAACAGAAGTTAGAAATGCTATGGTAATGAGAATGGGGACAATTAATATGAGATTAATTAAAGTGTTAAGCATAACATCTGGACCTCTAAGAATAAGATTTTAAGTATTTAGCATTTTCTAGGCTCTGTCTCCATAACAGGTTATATTTGGAGATAGTACGTCTGTATACGGTTACTGGATTTATGATTTCATTTACTGAATGAAGAGCACCAAAGTTTGTTGGCTTTTACACAGACATCCACAGACACCTAGATCTGAATCCCAGTTACCTATGGCACCTATTCAAGTAGTTAGTCTCCAGTTGTCAAACTTACTACTCAGCAAGACAGTGAGATGCCCACTACCCACTGATATGAATCCCGTGATTTACAAGATAAGACCAGTTGACTTTCTTTACAACTACTGTAAGATGCCTAACTTCTTACAACATAGCTCCCGCTCTGGGTCCTCGCCTGTTGTCTCCCTACAATGTGTTTGAATAAATTCTCTCCCTATCTGTGGGTGGTAAATGTTTTTACTGTTTATGTTACTACCATTCTCTATACCATTCACAGGGTGATTTTCTTTTCCTGGAATGACTAATGACACCCCTACCCCCATTTTTTTTCTTTTTTGGAGGCTTACATTCAGTTTTATTTGTCTTCTGCTCATTTATCAGTTGTCTTAATAATTGTTCTGTTGCTGTGAAGAGACACCATGACCAAGACAACTCATATGAAAGAAAGCATTTAATTAGGGTCTTGTTTAAAGTTTCAGAGATTTATTCTATTGTCATTGTGGTAGAGAGGATGGCAGTGTGCAGGTAGGAGCTGGAGAAATAGCTGAGAGCTACATTTTGATACACCAGCAGAAGGCAGAAATAAAGATTTTGGCCTGGCATGGGCTTTTTAAAACCTCACGGCCCATCCCCAGTGGTATGCTTCTTCCAATAAACTCACACTTAGTAACCTTTTCAAAGGATTCCATTCCTTGACAACAGAGCATTCAAATGTATGCGCCTATGGAGGTCATTCTTATTCAAAGTATTACTCACAGCCCCCTATTTAATGTTTTCATAGCCCCACTTGACTTTCTCTTAGAGCTTTAGCCTATGAATTTCTACATCTGTTTCTGTGAAAACGAATGTGACGTATAATCCTCCTGGACAAAGCAGGTAGCACATCTGGCTTTTGTTTCATTGGATACCTGACTTTTTAGTAGTACACATAAGATGGTCAGTGAATAGGTGATGGGTGGATGGATGGATTGTAGACTTGCAGTCTTAGTGTACTTGGCAGAAAAGGCTGAGCCTCCTGAGCACAGGGTGGGGGATGCCAAGAAGGTGCTCAAAGTAATTGTATTTATGCATCTGTTTCACGCAGGAAAAAAATAAAAATAACCCCGAGATGTTACATAGAAGGAAACATGGCTCCTAGCTGAAAGATGAATGAATATACAAGGTCGACTTTAGCCTAGGAATAGACTCCCGGTGACAGCAAGATTAGCAGCCTGAGGTCACAGTATATCCTCATCAGGGGGCTTTTGTTCACAGGCTCAGAATAAGGCAGCCCAGAGAGGAGGCTGCAACCAGGCTTCAGAACAGCCACTGAATGAGATGACAGAGAAAGCCTCTTCCAAGGAGGAGGGTCACTGAGGCTGAACAAGACATTAATAATTTAGGGCCAGTCATGCAGGGAGTTATGAGTGTGTGTGCCGGGGTGTGGAGAGAATCTGTGCTCCTGCTAACATTCTATAGTTTAGCTCTCTTCTCGAGAGGGTGGATGGTTAAAGTTAATGTGTGTTGTAAACACAGGAGCTGGCTGTAAGTGATTTTTTTATTTTTACTTACTTTTGTCTTAAAAATACTTGCTGAATTTTTACACATTTATTTACATATATATACACACATATTATTACTCAACTCAAGAGAAAAAGCATTTCCAGTACTTTACAAAGTTGCCTTTTCTGAGTCCCTATCTGTGTCTTGAGGTAACAGCTATTCTTACTTCTGTCATTACAAATGAATATGTATCTGTGTCAAGTCTACATTTTGTTCATCATTGTTTCTGTGTGACTTCTCCCAGTTTTTGCATATAACAATACTAATATAATATACTGCATTGACATATCCTATTTCATTATATGAGCATAGTACAATGTGTTAATCCAATACAGCATGGATGGACAATTGGGCTGATCCAGCTGGAGGTTATGATAAATGATGCTATGTTTTGGTACACATCATTGCTTGATCCTATGAACCGGGGCTGCTGTTTTTGTCTGTTAGTCTCTGATCAGTCTTGGTAAGAAGGTTTTTTAAAATATCTGATAATTTACACTCCCATCAGAACAATATGAGTGTTTAAAATAACAAACTAGTGATCAGCCATGCTGGTAAATCAACATTTGGGTGCCTGATATCGTGTGAATCATATTCAAGGCAAGTTTAAGCTACATAACAAGACATTGTCCTATAAAGCCTAAAAAAGGATTCAGGTGTCATGATGCTCTTTGCGATTATATTTTGACTATAAGTAAAGATATTACAGAAAGCTTTAAACCATCAGTGTTTTCTATAACTTGAGAATAAGACAAGTCCCCTTTCTCAATACAAAGCAGGTGAGTTGTTAAGTCAAGGGCACTTGAAACGAAAGAGAGAAGTAATGGACAGTCAGTTAGGTTTGCAGTGTTTCCATCCACCATGCATCACGTGGTCCATTAGATGGACATTTTCCTTCTGACTCCAGTGCTTAAATAATGTGATCTGCATCAAAATTCACAGGAGGTAGAAACAGCAACGAGGACATGATTCTACTGTATCTCTGGACTACTTGCTAGTGTTGTCAAAAACTTAAGATATTTTCAACACGAATACAGTGAATCTGATTTCAAGTTTTCTGTAGGAAAATGTACTAACTAGTTTAATTTTTGTTTGCTAATATTGACCACTGCCTGATAGCTTTACCTTTTCCAGTAGAAACTAAATTTGTCTCCAAAATGTATCCATGTTCCCATAAACCTTGGGCATGTTCCTCTAATAGGACTTACTTAGGGTGACATAGGACTTACTCTGCCAGCTGTCATTTCTTGAGGTAAAAACAACAGATTAACTTTGAAAAGGACAGTCTGTCTTTCGTTTCTGCTTACCATATTTCAGAAAGGAATATGGTAATATCTTAGATCAATATTTCAAACATTCCCTTTCTGTAAAACATAAATAAAAATGAAACATAGCATAATACAAAGTATAATTAAGCCATTTTTTGAGTCCATTAATTCAACATCCCATGCACAGTCTACCCAGTGCCTCCTTTGGAGCATTACCCCAAAACCTCTATTGGGCCTAGGAACAGAAATTTGGGATGGAATTTGCAAGAATAGAAATTGAAAAAACAAGCAAACAAGCAAATAAATAAATAAAATCTGACAGTTTGCTATCGTGTCCATAACAATGTAATCTAGCTGCTCTAGGAGACAATGTAGCCCCACACTGTCCCACTGGAATCAGGACTCCCACTACTTAAACTGTGGATACCTTCCTTGTCTTGGTAAGAAGGCAATCAGTCAACCAATACAAGGATGTGTTCACAAACCTGAGTGATTGGGAAGGGTTTTCAAACTAAAAGGATTAGTTAATTACCCTAATTCTGTCTGATACAGAGGCACCCAATCCAAAGGAATGATAAAACATTATCATTTTTTTGTATATGCTGCACATAAAAAGTAGTTATCCTATTAACTATAAAATTAGATTTTTAAAAACCCTCACTAACCAATAGTCCTTCAGGATACCATAATGTCCCAGAAGAAGTAGTCAACCAAAATCAAATTTCCTTCAGTTATAAGTTATCAATTCACATAGAACCTCAGCTCTCTTTCCCAGCCAAGTCCTGAGTGGGGAAATCATGGTGATATTTATTATTATTGTTGTTGTTGTTGCTATTATTATTTGCCACCCACAAACTCAAACATATTAAGTGTTGAATAAGGGACTTTCTGCATTAATGTAAACTTTTGGCTATTCTAAATGAGAAGGAAGGTTGAATCCCTGGGTAGATGGAAATGCTGACAACTGAACACCATTGTCTATGGGTGCAAAATTGTATTACACATACGAGTTTAGAAATAATCACACTATTGTTCTACTTTAGTGCAAACATTCGTGGTGGGTGCAATGGCTTGAGATACATACCCTTTTGAGCTAAAATGAAAATGGATAATAGAGCAAGATTTGTTTTCAGCCTTCACTAGTCTCTGTGCACACACACTTGCACACTTTTCCTGGATGGGTTGGGGAGACTGGGGGAGGGATATGATGAAGGGTATGATAACCATGTGGACGTAGAGGGCAGTACATTTTGGTTTTCATCTTTGAGCTGCTTTTCTTAGTCCCTTCCCGGGCCTCTTCCAGCCCACAGAAGCAATTCTGACAGCAGATGAAATCAAATTACTTGAGAGAAATGAGCTGAAGGAGCCTCAACGTTAAGCAATTGCTAGAGCAGCCACGCAGACAATTCTGGCTGAGGCTGAGTTTCACAAAAAGATAAAACAGGTGAAGTAATAAGAGTGATGCTGGCCCCTGTGACTGCGGAGAGCACGGTAGCAGAATGCTAAAGAAGGTGTCATTGACTTTCCTTGGGCATGCAGAAGACTGCCACAGAGGCAAAAATGCGGTGTTACAACATGGTTTTAGCTACTGTTTAAAGGGAGAAGACAGAGTTTTAAAAAGTCTAAGTATATGGACAAAATAAAGCTTGTTGATGAGTTAGAAAACCATGGCAGGTATTCACAATGCTCTACATGTAGCCTCTTGGCTCAGTCTTTCTCCTGAACACTAGCTTGACTTTGGACTGCCAGATACACCTTGAGGGGTGATGTCTTCCTTCTGCCAGCTAGGGCTCAGTCTGCTATGTGAAGAACAGACCTATTCTTTACCTGTTAGAATGGACAGTGTGTGTGTCTCTTGGTCTCCTAGAATTATATTTTCTATTTTTTTGATTATATTTTCATGGGCAGAATAGCAAAACTGGTAGTTTTATTTATTTGCTTGTTTAGTTTTGTAAAATTTTCATTCTTAAAAATTTCATATCTATAAACAATGAAATAAGATCACATATGCCCTCTATTTTACCCTAACTCTAGTGACCTCATGAAACAGCATAAACCTAAAATTCCCTTGAAGATACATGTAGTCATTCTCATTTATAGAAGAGAATTCATGGGTCCATTCAAAAGACTGGTTCTCTTTTCTTCTTCTTCTTCTTCTTCTTCTTCTTCTTCTTCTTCTTCTTCTTCTTCTTCTTCTTCTTCTTCTTCTTCGTCTTCTTCGTCTTCTTCGTCTTCTTCTTCTTCTTCTTCTTCTTCTTCTTCTTCTTCTTCTTCTTCTTCTTCTTCTTCTTCTTCTTCTTCTGTTTTTCTAAACAGGATTTCTCTGCGTAGCCCCAATTGTCCTGGAACCTGCTCTGTAGATCAAGCTAGCCTGGAAATCATAGAGATCCACCTGCCTCTGCCTTTCAAGTGCTGGGATTAAAGGCACGTGTCACCACTGCCCGGTGGGATTGCCTGACATGATTCCACTCAAACACATGCTACCCATGTCTACCACTCCCTGGCCGCTCTGTGAAATAGATAGCGTATCCCATGAAGTCTCTGATTTAGAGGCGCTAGTCCAGGTGCTCAGCATTTCCAATTCCAAACAAAGACCATCAAATGCGGGGCTTGTGTGTCAGGGTATTTGTTGCAGAGCATTAGGCACAGGCTGTCGCACAGTCAGAGTCAGAAGCCACATGCTACCTTCTTCCCATGTAGTAGCCCCTGCTCAATAAGGTCAGTCTTCCTTGCAGAGTCCTCTCTCTCATACCTGGGCAAATCAGAATAGATGACCATTCTGATGGAATGAGTCCCCTTTGCTGCTCAGGTAGCATTGCTCTAGTGACCACTGGCTCTCGGTGGAATGCCTGCGGCTTATCATTGCCCCCTTCTCCGTGGACCTCAACCACCTTGTACTTTATTGAATGTACCGCAGATTTCTCTATCAGGAACTCTAAAATGAGTTGGAACATAAAGAGGGAGATGGGAGATTTTGTACTTCTTATCATCTTTATCGCCTCTGACCCATTATTTCATTTCGTTTGACATTGGGCGTGAGAAGGAAATGATACACTTTAACTCCTGTAATATCCTGCCCCAGACATGGGTTATATTCTCTTTCATCTATTTAAAACGTGGTGAAACATCATGTCTTACTTTCAAGTTGCCTTTCTTCTGCTCTGCAAAAGGGGTAAGAAGGAAGAGCATATTTTTTTTTATGGGACACAAGGTTCCAATTTTGACAAGCTTCATCAACTTTTCGAACTTATTCACTCTAGTATCTATTTCTAAGGGTACTTTAAAAATCATCTTTTGCATAAGGAATTATAATAATGACCAGAGAAATGGTTCGTGAAACAAATTCTATTCTCTGCAAGTTCTTTCTCCCATCCCTGGATAAGTCTCCTGAGCAAGGAGCTGAAGGATCTCACGGATTCTCGTGGAATGGGATTTTCTAAAATGTCTCTTTTGTTAAAGCACATTTTTCTTACAAGGGTAATCAGGAACTCACTGAGAATATCACATCTGAGTAGAAAAGACTGATGGGAATTGACTGGGAGGTGAAGCTGTGTTTGATGCCATTTGAACCATGGAATTCAACAACACAAGGTCCTGGAAGCATCAGTTCTCTCAACTAAGTTCATCACATCAGGACCATGCTGGGGCTCTATATCAGCTTCCTCTGCACTCATGGATGCAAATTCAACCTCCTCACCTTGTCCCTGAAAGTCATTTCCTGGTCCTGAATGTCTGTCCCGTTTGCTTTTTTTATTCCCTCTGTGGAGAAAGCAATCTTATGAGGCAGAAATCTCCCCCATCCTCCTTTCTCATTCGCTAACTTCTTGTTTATTTTCCACTTTGCTCAAAGCAAAATAAAGTACCATCTCACAACAGGAAACTTGGGGAAGATCTGCCTGCTCCAGCATGCTGTGAAGATTTGTAGCACCCTGCATGGGTCTTGGGAAATCAACCTTTCTAGAGGCAGGAAATGAGCTCTATATGTAGGTACTTGTCAGCCTACATCCTCCACACAAGAGACCTTGGCAGGACCAACAAGTACCACCTGGGAAAATGACTGCTTGGGGATATGACAGCTGACTCTTGGACTTGCAGCTTCTTTTCCACTGACTCTTGGGCATATAATCTACTTCTGTTGTAGTAAGCTCTTGTATTCTAACCTGCACAGACAATACCAAGGTTCCCCAGAGAAGTCTTGCTGAGTATTATCCTCAGTGCTTTTGCTGTGACAACCCTGACTACCCCGATATGGGAGAAAGCCAGGCAGCACACAGTCCCCTCCTGATTATTGGCTTCTGTTCTTCAATGATTAATTAAGTTCCTTGAAGGTCTGAGTTTGTAAATTGAACTTAAAATTCCATATATATTCTGAAAGCCTCCCAGGCTCCAACTTCACCAAGGAGGATGCTAAAATAAAGAATCCATTTATTTTCTTCAGGTTTCAATCTTGAGATAGAGCATAGCTATCCTGAGGTCCTTCTGAGTAACTTTTCTGATAGCTAAATAATAATTGCTTTTGAAGGTCTGGTCTAGTTGGCAAGACTTCTACTCTCGTGCAATAGCAGATGTCCCTTTGCTGATTGAGACAGAGAATAAAGTTGTGGTGAAAATATATTAGATGCTGTAATCAAAAGATGCTGGAGAATGCCACCCTGAAAATCATTTTCAAAGAGATTCTGAAAGTGATCGAGTAGGGAATCCCAAAGATTTCAGCATTGAATCCAAGGAAACAATGTTGAATTTGACATGAATATGAGTGACATCTACCTTGGGTAGATTGACTTCTGATGTTGCACAGTGAGAAACTCTCCTCAGTCCTCAGGTCCCTTGGCTTTCTGACTTGGCAAAGCCTTCCCTTTAGGTGAAAACTATTTCTCTTCGTCTTCCTGCTGATGCTGAGTCGACCATGTGATAGCCTCTGGCCGGTAGTCTGTGAACAGATATAAGCCTGACATTCTTTTTTTTTTTTTTTTTTTTTTTTTTTTTTTTCTGAAACAGGATTTCTCTGTGTAACCACTCTGGCTATCCTAGAACTTACTGTATAGATCAGGCTGGCCTCAAACATATAGAGATCCACCTGCCTCTTCCTCCCAAGTGCTGGATTGAAGGCATGCATCACCACTGCCCAGCCAGGCCTGACATTCTTGCTGGCATATAAAGACTATAACTTTGGCAGTCACCACTGCCCTTCCAGACTGGTACTACAATGAGACAGGTGGAGCAGACCCATGCCATCACAGAAGTAGGAATCCAGCATGGCCAGCTAAATCCAGCTCCAATCAGTCAAAGCACAGCCAACTCACAGACTTCTGAACAAAATATACGTACTATTTGCTTTCAGACACCACGCTTGTGAAGTTGTTCACAGTGTAGAAACGTCTTTATGAAAGTAATATAATGTGGGTAAGCAGTTTCTGAATCTCCCCTTTGAGGATGCACAGGACACGTGTAGCACGTATTTGTCTCTGCATCTTTGTTCATATTTAGAATATGTCTTTATCTAGTCTTTACCTACTGAATTCCTCAGGTAAAAGTGTTAAACAGATAATAAATTCTTTCTCCTTAAATCAATGGATTGAAAAAGGGTTGGGGGAATGTCTTAAAGGAAACTCTGGAATAAAAAGAGAAAGGGCTTCAGGTTCAGATCCACTAGACAATGAACTCCTCCCTGGAAACAGAAATCTATGTGAGCCATATTGGTCTCTGTTTCCCTGTATCCTACTTCTCTGATTCGACCATGAAAAAGTCTGCCAGCTTGCTCTGAAAATCAGCTCATATTTTCCTTCTCAGATCTGCTTCGTACAGTCCTGTCTCCTCATACTCATTTACTTCATGATGTTACAAATTTGAGAGGGATGGGAAGTCTCAAAGGTGCTAGAATGTTACTGAGCACAAGCACATAGAACCTGGAGAATTGATGGGAAGGTATGTACTCAATTAGAGAACATCTGAAGCACAGGTACACTGGAACTTTAGTCAAATATGGTTCTACAACCTCACATAAAGACTTAGAAGAAGACTTAGGTTTCTTTCTGTTTTTTTCTAGATTACCTTCCCAATGCTAGAACATGCAATATTATGTTTCATTTAAGAAATAGATGAAAGAGGAATAGATTTTAATTAGGCAATTTCATTTGTTAGTTAGACCTTGGTAGAAGGGTTGTGTGTATGTGTGTCTGTTTGTCTGTGTGTGTGTGTGTGTGTGTGTGTGTGTGTGTGTGTGTGTGTGTCTAAACCACCAATCCCCCAAACTTACTAATTAGACTTTAGACTTCATTGCTACACTCTGGGTGTCTCAATACCATATATTGAGATAACTCAATAATTGTTTTTTGTGTATGTGTATATGTGTGTTTACACATGTGTATATATGTATATAATGTATTTATATATCATCATATACAGCAACTATATATTTCATAGATAATTATAGAGAAATAAAGCACATATTTCTTTAAATAATCTGAAATAAACATAGAGTGTCCTGAACAATCCTGTGAGATTTGTGGTATAAACCACACATGTGATCCTTTTCTATTCTACATAATGCATTCTTTCTGCCTTTTTGGATTTCTGAGCTTTGCTTAAGCACAAGCCCCAGCTACTGGAAATGCCTAGAGAGATGTAATTGGAAGTGATGCATGTCCTGGTCCCCTCAAACTGACATCCTGGCTCCTTCCTCTGAACCACATTGAAATGCTTGGGGGATACTCAGCATTGGAGGAATGACAGAGAAATGAAGAGACTGGATTTTAAAGGGGAAAACAGCATTTTAAAATGCAAATTTCTCACAATTCTCACCGCTGTTGGTCTCAATAATGGATGGTAGCACTTCAAAAACCAGGAGCCTTAGACTAAGTTTGTGGTAGAATAATGAAATCCTAGAAGAGCGTATTACTCATCAAAAATCAATTTGTTCTCTGACTTGAATTCTAGTAAGCAGACATAAGATAGCATGGAATTGTAATGTTCTACGAAAAGCTGCTTGGGGCAGGAAATCTTTGGACCATGCATGTAATTGAATGAATATCCACTTCCACAGAAATCCTAAAGGTTTGCTTTGATGGATTATCTCTGGGAAGTTGGAAGTTCTGTGCACTCCCAAGGTCTTCCTGAGGGAGAAGTAAGGTAGTTGGATGTGTGCATCTTATTTCACTCATCAACTCCTGAAAGTTTTTTCTTCTTAATGAGTAACATTACTTCATTATCGGTTGTAGCTCACTGAAAGGAAGGGTCAGGAGGATGCCAGGAAGATGGCCAGTGTGTCACTTTTTCATTTTCCTTCTTGATGAGAATAGTGAAGAGTTCAGGATTCCTGGGGCCAATGCACACATAAAGGGAGTTCACACACTGTCCTGAGAAGCAATGAACTGAGCAGCTCTCACAAGATGCACCAGAGAAGTGAGACCTAAAACAAACTGCTGTCCTCAGAGATACACAGATAGACAAGGGCAGTCTCAGTCTCTGTGGGCAGAATCCCTGGCAGGAATCAGGCATGGAGTAGGAAAACCTGCCAGACAACTGAGAGATCACTGAATGTGCAGTGTAGACAACTCAAAAATAGCTAATGACACTAGGCTGTCACGTGTCCCAAACTTTCATGAGGTTTGCTTCTAAAACATTTACCAGATTTCCATGATTTAAAAACAAGAAAATCCTTCAATGAATCAGTATTTTCCACACATGGCAGTAGCTTTGCACACTTGAGGTCACAGTGGCTGGTATTCTATGAATAATATTTTTGCAAGACTGAGCCAACCCAAATACCAGCATGGATGCATGGATGCGGAGGCATCACCAAATTCTATGTGAGATGCTACTGAGAATGTTGGCTCCTGGGGGTGGAGGCCAGGCAATTTTCTTGAGGAATGCAGCCCCTGAGAAACAACTATTCACTAGTCCTGTGCCCATGCACATACAGGCAATACTAAGTGGACTCTGTCAGTTTAAAAATAAGAGTACATGAAATTAGAAAGGGAAAATGGCCGGGAGAATAGGGGAGAATTGCTCCCCCCAAATACACATACAAGTAACAATATACAGATTGAGAAAGTTATCTTTAGGAATATAAATGCATATACATACAAATACATGCGTGTGACAACCATCATTGAAAAAGAGGACAAAAATTTGAAAGAGAGAAAGAAGGGACACACTGGAAGATTTGAAGGGAGGGAAGGAAACAGGGAAATGATGTAAATATAATATCAAAAGTAAGAGAATAAATAATTTTTAAAAATCCATCAAATGCTTCTTGGAAAGGAAACTATATTTAAGTAAAAAAGTAAATACATTTACTACAGTATTTTTTACATCAAAGACCATCTTCAGGGAAAACTATTTTACCAGAGGGAAAAATATTGTTTTTTTTTTTTTTCAGTTACTAACCAAAAGGAATTTACCCAATAAGTACTGATTCTTAGTGTAGTGCTAGGTCAGGTCTAGGTCACTGTGAGCACTGTCTGCAGTTAGGAATGAGACATGGAGATAGTCCAACGGTCCCTAAGGAGGATCTTAAACTCGGTCACACCTGGGTCTCAGTCTCTGACAGCTTGAAGAGCCTTAGGAAGAGTACTCCAGCCGCTTCCAAAGCTGGAAATGATGTGCGCCTAATCTAGAGTTTGTCCCATAGATACAAAGGGGTCATGGGGGACACAAATACATCTGAAGCTGGCTTATTCATCATAGGTATAATTTATCTTGGTGGTATTCATGACCACATCATTGGATCATTAAGCAGATTAATGTTTCAAAATATACTTCGGGTATCAAAGGAACCACCTCTACAGAAAGAGACTTCTATGGGAAAAAAAAGAGAGGAGAAAGAAAGAAAGGAAGGAAAGAATAAAAGGGAAAAAATTAAGTATCATAGTGCTTTAGCGGTCACAGTACTATCAGTAAAGCAATTTACTTTTCCTCCAGGGCAGAAGCTAGGCTTGACTTAGAATGTGTTTCTGTCTGGACACTCCCTGAACTCCAGTCAATTCCTTTAGCAACCATGTATCTTATGTCCAATCTATGCTGCACTTTATTTGTAGGTTGCCTGATAAATATTAGGTTTTTGTATTGGTGCTTCCTTTTGTTCTAAAAATCAGCTTTACAATAAGAACCCAATGTCGGCTCATCTCTGTCTTCTTTCTCTTTGTCACAATGCAATATTAGTGAAGAGTAGGCACTGCTCTAAATGTAGTGAGGCACACAGAGATGACTAAGTACCCTGGGTTATATCAGGGAAGTAGCCAGACTTGGTTAAATGTGATGCTGGTTGCAATCCAAAGCCCAAGAACTGGTGTGCGCAGGTGATAGTTATCAGAAGCAGGCAGGAACTAGCTGGCGTATTCCATTTCACTCCAACACTTGCTGAAGTATACAGGGGCTTACTATACCAATTTAATGGCAACCTGGTTATTACTACATTAATACAAAAGTCCTGCCCTTGGACTTTCGTGATCTCACAAGCTTGTAATTCCTTAGGATGGTCACTCTGCACTTATATAGCACCATTTATACCTTACATATCTCCTATTTTCTTTATTATGTGTGTTTATACTAGAAATATTCATATCTAGCCTGCATAGAGGCACCCTAGAGACTATTAACAGAGGAGAACAGTTAATATCCTAAAGGCAGAAGAAAATTTACAAATGTTGTGTTATATTATGTATCCGGATATATGCACCTGTAGCACGATTAATAAAAACCCAGAGACAGAAATTGGTATTCAACCTGAAGGTTAGAAAAGCTAAACATCCAGCCACTGGCTCTTACCTCTACCTCAGTCTGAATGGCAATCCTGCCTCCAGGAATCTCAGAATGAGACTGTGTCTGAGACCTGTCTCATCCCGTCTTTTATTCCTCTCTAGTGCTGGGATTAAAGGCATGCACCACTTGCTTGGTTTCTATGACAAACTAGTGTGGTTACTGGAATTAAAGGTGTGTGTCACCACTTCCTGGTGGTGTAAGGCTGACCAGTGAGGTTGTTTTACCTTCTGATCTTCAGGCAAGCTTTAATATCACTACAAACACTGTGTGGCACTTACTTGGCAATTGCATTTTTTCCAACTGAGAGGAACTTTGTCAGTCTTAACTTGATGTTTAAGAAACCCATCAGCCACTTGGTCATTTCAGAAGACAGAACTGGACGGAGGTATTCAGGAGTTCCTTTGGCAGGCTATTGCCGACACAGCTTCCATGTACACAGATAATAGACTGATAAACAGGAGGAGTCTGAGCCACATGGCTAGCTTACACACCACCAGAGATATTTGTTTCTCTCACTAATAAAATTTTCATCAGTCTGCTAGTAAGATGGCCGCGATAGCATCCCGATGTGTCTACTTAAGCACTATTGGTTAAATATGAATGCCTCTCCTCCTTCCCATGCCATGAGTGCTATAGTTAGGGAAAACAAAGTATCGTTCTTAAGGCACAGGTAGGAAAGAAGCTATACTTGGATGTTCTCATTATAGATGTTTGATGAAGGGACCACCTGCAGCGAAGAGGACAGGATTAAGGGAATAATGTACAGCGAGGCATCAGAGATTAGGAGCATTGCAAAACCGTTATCACCTAGGAGCAAGGGAAAAATACTATTACCAAAGCCCAGGGAGAAAGAGAGAGAGAGGTGGGGGGAGAAAGGGAGAACAATGCAGCAGAAATAGAAGAGACTTATTCTGTGGACTGGGGCCATAGAGAAAACAAAGCCCCTTTGTCAGAAACTGGGACTGGAGTATGGGAAAGGGTGGAGAATAGGCAAGGAAGGCAAGAAAGAAATATTTAGTTAATTGTTCCCACTTTTGAAACCTTCCCAAAGACTCCTATATTCTCGGATCCTATGAGCCAGTGGAAGGGCCCTACAGGCAGGGCAGTGGAGAAAGAGCAAATGACAGAGGGGCAATCAATCTGGCACAACTATGTCATAACAAGATGTAACCTCCATACAACTGCTAATGACCATACTTTTGACACTGATCCAAAGATACAGGGGCACTCTGAGATAGATAAGAACCTCAGATTCTATCAGGGAAGAAGCCAGACCTGGTTAAATGTGACAAGGACTATGAGCCAAAGCCAAGGAATCAGTGTGAGCAGGTGGGAACTAGCATATCCCAGTTCATTACAATATTTGCGCGGGTTTACAGAGCCTTAGTATATCAACAGAATGGCAAATTTTCTCTTAATACAATGAACATAAAGTTCTCCCTGAGACCCTCAGTGATCTGAAGCTTATCATTCTCCAGGGATATCATTCACTACACAGAGATTTCCTTAAGGCAGGAACAATGACAATGTACCTAATTAGAAAAAAATTCTCAATCCACTGGGGGCTTCATTACTATGATTTACAATACGCTGCCCTTTTGGCCCTTCAATGTCGTATGGTACAAGTATAGCTTATTCTTTTCCAATATTTTAGCAATGATATAGTCCTTAAAACACATCTCCATGTGTTTTGGTATGTGCTTATCTATATATGTATACAAACAAAGGAATGTGTCTGATACTCTAGTGCCATTTTGACAGTCAATGAGTGTCTGTGTATTTATTCAAATACCATCCAAGGGCACCAAACATTTGTCTGGCATGTTCAAATCATCAAGAGCAACTGATGTGGAAAATAAAGACTGGAGCTTTCCCTGAAAAAGAGTCACTCAAGCTTCATTGTAAATATGTTCTGAAGGCTAATGTACCTGGAAGAGCTGGCAGTACAGTTAGAATACACAATGTATCTTCAAACAGCAGCTTTGCGCAGGCCTAAGCTCATTTTGAAAATTATATATATATATATATATATACACACATATATATATTTGTATATATGTATGCATGTCATTTCCCCAAGGGATAATAAAAACAGGGTCAGGTGCCAGAAGACCTGGGTCAAGTCAGATACCAAAGCACGGGAGACCTCTGGTGCTGTGGATTACACTTCACTTCTTCTATCTAAACCCTTGTCAAGAGAAAACTGACTCAGTTGTCAAGAGGGATTTAAGCATTGATCTGATTTCCGTGCAGAAGCAGGGCACCTGGCCCTTTCTTGAAAGAAGTCTTTAGTACCATTACCAATATGCTCAATTTTCGGCCAGACACATGAAATGACTGTCTGACATCAGTACCGCCTGCAATGCTCACCCCTTTTTGTATTGATTTATCTGCTAACCTTGATGAGGGAGTCTTAGATTGCAAATTGGTCACGTAGCAGGCACAGGCCATTTCATGGAGTGACAACTTGCACTTGTGATTGACAGTCACCTTGCACCCAAACTGCCTGGAATCTGCAAAGTATCTTGAATCTCTTTCCAAGAAACCGCAATTTTCCTCCTCTGTACAGCCTTCATTTAGGAATTAGAGAAAGCATCACTGTAAAACAGTCAGCTTTCTTGTTTACTATGACATCCACAAGCTGTCACATTCTGTCACCCGATCAGTCAGGAAGGAATTTTTTTTTCCGTAGATGCTAGCCTCTGTGTTGGCGCCTCTGAAGAAGGGGAAAGAATCTCAAGCCTCAAAGAATTTGATAAGAAATTTGATAGAGGGAACACACACACACACACACACACACACCCTGAGAGAGTTGAGAAATAATGACAGTATATAATTCATATCTTAATGGCCTATCTTGACTGCCACCTGCTTCATCGGTGGGGCTGTTAGACAAGCATAGGTATGCTAGTCTATGTATCTACATCTGACTAAAAGCTGTCTCTGGACCCTGGAGGTGATAGATGCTTAGCTGGAATACAAAAGAGTTGATGGAAAGGTAACATGCCTGATGATAATCTTTACCCAGCGGTCGATACGAAATAATAGACAAACACCTCGAATTTTCCTTATGTATTGTGGCATAATTGTACCACAAGATCCATGTGGATTGTTTGTTTTTAGAAGATCCCTGTGTTGGATTCTGGCTGCTGCTGGGACAAACTGTGACAAACTTGGAGATGGAACACCAATATGTGGCCTTACTGTTCTGGAGTCCAAAACTCTGAAATTAATTTTCACTCACTCAGATCGGAGATGTACATTTCTTTAGGGAAACTCATTTCTTTCCACTCTCTGTTTGAGGAGCTCTCCTTTGTCACTTAGCTCTTGGCCCTTTCCTCCCATGCCTCTGTGACCTCTGATCTCATGGTTGTATCTCCTGCCCTCTTGTTCCTTCTGTCATGTTCCCTTCCCTGGCACCAATCCTTCCACTTTTTTCTGAGAAGGACTGATTAGGTTACTACAACAGTAATTAATCTTTCTGTTCTTTTACTGTTTTCTCTTTTCCATCCCCCTCTCTTTCTTTCTTTCTCTTCTTCTCTCTCGGTCTCTCTTTCTTTCACTTATTGCTCTCTCCCTCCTTCTCTTGTTTTCTTCACTTTCCCACCTTTTTCCTCCTCAAACGGTCTATATGATCACATCTCAAATTTGTGACAAATTAAGATGCCCACTGTCAATCACATTATTCAGTAAGAGTCACCCAAAGATGACTCTGACAAAGTAATAGAAAAGCACAAAACTCTATAGAAATTAAGCTAATGAAAAATATCAACCCTAAATTCTAGAAGATGCCATAGTGAAAAAAGAATTTGAGATAGATTTTAAGGAATGAGCATATTGTTAATATAATAGTCCATGTATAATATGGGGATTTGCCTACCATTCTAAGACTATAGCTGTTATAACCCACTTCTGTGGAACCAAGAGAAGCACCACAATGTTAAACTCAAACATTTATTAAAACCCTTTCCATTCCTAACTACAGCTTGTGAGACAGAGTTTTCTAATGCCTAAAGGTACACAGTTTTTCCCCATAGGACTCCAGAGTCAGAGTAATACTTTAATGGGGAATATTGCTGGTTCTCATTTATGCTGTTGAAGTAGCATCCAATTGAGTCAGTACATACCAAGGACAAAATGTGGTTAGGTACAAGTCTGCCAGTTGAGGGAGGTGTCATAATCAGGGCTGTATGTGGCTATGTTTAATCTGCCAGTTGAGGGAGGTGTCATAATCAGAGCTGTATTTGTCTATGTTTAACAAGTTGATAGCCCTACTGGGGAGGCAAAATAAAAAGTGCTGATTTAATAAAAGGAAAAATACATTAAACCTTGTTTTATTTTTAAGATAAGTCTGCGAAGCATTCAGACCTATGAAGGTTTAGGAATACCTAACTCATCATTTAATTTGCATCTTCTGCTTGCATGTGTTCAAGAGTTCTACAGCAGAAAATCTACATCTGAGATAAATGCTCAAAGTGCTCATTTATAAAGTGCCTCAGTTGAAAAAAAAAGATTCCTACAAGATTAGTGATGACCTTGCTCAGTCACCCTAGAAAGGAATGTCTGTTGGGACATCCTGCCTTCCCTTATGTGAACAGTTGCAGGAAGAAGAGATGGCAGGAAGGAAACTATGTGCTATAACACTTTCTCATCCTTAACCACTCCCATCTTACCATCCCTATAAAAGGTCAAAGCCAGCCTTTCCCCCTGAGAGACCATTTAGTTTATTGTGGGAGAGGAAGTCCCTGCTGTGTGCACTAACACAGTTCCATCTGCTGGAGGTCAGACTTCTGTCTTTCTACCTTGCCCCCAAAATCTCACACTTGTTATTTCTCCCAGTTAAACACAAACTGCAAGTTTTAATGGATGATAAGGCACCAGATCATATGTGAACATATTCTAAAGCTATAGAATATTAGAAGGTTATATTATAATTACAGAATCTGAGAATCAACCAAATCTGTCACTTTAAAGTGTCAAATGAGTCAAAATCTAAATATTCTAACAATTATATTACAATTATGTTGTAATAATTATATTTATGATAAAACAGGGTACTATAATAATTTCCTGCTATTTTATTGTAATTATATAAAAAGTATATATGACCTCAGATATTTGGCTTGTTTCCAAGCTGTATGACATGGATATAGTGGGAGAGAACAGATGTCTCTTTCTTTACCTCTCCTGGTCTTTGTTCTCCTACACTGTCCTGTATCTTACCTTCCTCATCATGGGGTATACTTTCGTCTTATGTGGATGTTGGAGGGACTGTTGAAACTGAAACTACAGAAGTAGAAAACTAGGCTAATGAAGAACAGTGACTTGGAAGATTTTTCTACCAACACGAATTGTTCCACAAATGTTTGAAAGTTAATTTCCCTACAAAATCACTAGCAGTTCTTCAACATCAGAGAAAGATCCTTTGAGCTCATTGGCAAGATTTGCTCTGCTATCTGCGCAAGGACACATTCCCATTCTTCTTACAAGTCACAATACATGCTACTACATACAGGAGACTTCACCTTGACACACAGAAAGCTAACAGTTTGGAGCATCTCTTGCAAGAATGATCTATACTACTGGAGTTCTATGTCTACCTCTCTGGTACAGTATCCTACAACGCTATGCCAAGACAATATCTGGGGTGTATGACAAAGCCATATGGAATCTCACTCTCTTGTAAGCTTATTAAAAAGTGTAACAGAAAAGATTTTGAACAGAGGATGTCGGGCATGTCTGGATAACGCTATTCCCAGACATCAGGGACTATTAAACAAAAATCCATTGCCAGATGTTAGCTACCTCCTTATGAGTTGTTGGCTTGGGAGACCCTAGTGGTTCCTCCCGAATAATATAGGATATTATCATTGCTCTTGGTTGTATACCACACTTAAATGATATGATCTTATTCTTGAAGATATCTCACAGCTTGATTGGAGGACATACAGCAAGCAAGCTGGAATTGAGTAGGAGACTTCCTCTCTACTAGCCTGCTCTGATAGTGCCAGAAACTGTTCTATGTAGGCTGCTGAAGAAGAAAAGTCCTCAGCACTCATACCCAGCTGTGGGCCCTGGAAGTTGCAATATCCACCTGCCAGGAAAGATAAGTCCACTGGTGCAATAATGGCATGACCATAATGGGTATATTCAATTCTTTCTGATTGGACTTTATTCCTGCTCTAGGGGAGGAATTCATGACTGG
>PVIU01012846.1:0-58308 GCA_004026605.1 Ondatra zibethicus | reverse complement strand
TCCCATTTATTAATTGTTTCTCTCAGTGTCTGTGCTGCTGGGGTTCTATTTAGGAAGTGGTTCCCTGTGCCAATGCGTTCAAGCGTACTTCCCACTTTCTCTTCTATAAGGTTCAGTGTGGCTGGCTTTATGTTGAGGTCTTTGATCCATTTGGACTTGAGTTTTGTACATGGTGATAGATAAGGGTCTACTTTCATTTTTCTACATGTTGATATCCAGTTCTTTGTTTTTTTCTTGCTTGCTTACTTGATACCAGCATAGTAGCTTGTACACCCCTGTCATTTAGTACTCAGGAGGGAGAGGCAGGTGGATTTCTGAGTTTGAGGACAGCCTGGTCTGGAGTTCTAGGACAGCCAGGACTACACAGAGAAACCCTGTCTCAAAAAAACAAAAAACAAGCCGGGCGGTGGTGGGGCACGCCTTTAATCTCAGCACTCGGGAGGCGGAGGCAGGCGGATCTCTGTGAATTCGAGACCAGCCTGGGCTTCAGAGCTAGTTCCAGGACAGGCTCCGAAGCCACAGAGAAACCCTGTCTCGAAAAAACAAAACAGAACAAAAAAAAAAAAAAAAAAAAAAAAAAAAAAAAAAAAAAAAAACAAACAAAAAAATCATTAAAAACTATTTTGGAAGTCTGGAATGTGGGCAAATGCCTATAGTCCCAGAACTTAGGAGGAGAGGGCAGGAAGATTATGAGTTTGATGTCACCATAGGCTACACAGTGAGCTCGAGGCAAGCTTGGGCTACCAAAAAAAAAAAAAAAAAAAAAAATGGAGTGTGGTGGGACATGCCTGTAATTTTAGCACTCAGGAGGAGTTCAAAGTCATCCTATGTTACAAAGCAAGTTCCAGGCCAGCCTAGGTTACATATGACTCTGTCTAAAAACAAAACACTCCCCCCACACTTCTTTTGGTTTTGGAGATCAAATCCAGGTACTTGCACTTTTTTTCTTTTTTGCCTCTGCCTCCTGCGTACTGAGATTAAAGGTATGCACCACCACACATACCTGAACCACATGTGCCTCCTTACTGGACCCTCCCCACCAGGTTCCCTCCATTGTGAGCATCTTACTTCATCAGGTTCTAGAGCTGCTACAACAAAATACTGAAAATCAACCCCAGGCTTTCTTGGGAAGAAAGGAGGAGAACACGAGGTGAAACATTTCCAGTAGGCCCGGCTTCAAAGGGATAGGTTCTTCAGGAACTGATGGCTCTGGGGTGGACTCAGGGCAGGGCTGGCTGGGTGCCCCCCACACTTCTGATGTAGGCTGAGACAGGATTAAAGGGAGGACCCAGTCCAGTCCAGTTCTCAGTGTTTCGGGTCCTCTGTCTGAGCAGACAGCTGAGCTAATGCTGCAGTGTGCTGAGCGGCGCCTCCAAGAGGAGAAGTCCATGAAAGAGCTGGTGGAGCAGGTCATTGAGGCCCAGAAGAATGTCAAGGTGGCCCAAATGAAGCTTGTGAAGGGCCGGCAGCAGATAGGTACCAGAGGGAATAAGGTGCCACAAAGCCTGCCCCATTCCCTTACATCCTTCTCAATGACCAAACAAGCTAGTCAGTGAGGGGTGGTGCCCCTGGAGGGTGGGCAGGACTGAGCAGGTGCCAAGGTCTGAAGAAGACACCTCTGGGAAACATGGCCCCTGTCCATTGTCCGCCAGACTATTCACTGTCCTCATCAGGATCCCACTTGGTTTCCAAGTTCAGGAGGTGATAGAAGAGAGCCGGGAGCTGCTGCAGCGCAGCTCGGAGGCAGCCAAAGAGGAGCAGAGGCAGCGCTGTGAGCTCATCGCCCAGCTGCGTGCTCTGGAGACACAGCCCACACGCAAGGGCAAGCTGGTGGACCTGACCCAGGTGAGACTGTGGCCTGTGGATGCTTCAGCTTCAGGGTACCTCCTTGTGTGGTACAGCATGTACAGAATTCCCATCAAGGCCAGAGGTGGGTCTTGTCCTACCCACAATCCCCTAGTTTCTTGGTTACCACCAGCTGTGGATAGATTCAGCTTAAGGTATGTGCTACAGCAAGACAGTTTCTTCTTTGACCTTCCCACTATCCTAGATATGGTGCCAACCACAGACCAAAAAGCAATTCCACCCTAATCTCAACTAGTGAACCAGTGAGTCTATTGAGGCTCATATAGATAGGATCATGGAGGGGGCTAATTATGGAGGCATAGATGACTCAAAGGTGAGCTTACCAAAAAGTTCACCGCAATGCAAGGGACAACTCTGAAAAGCTGCACCTCAGGAGTTCCCTGTAATCTTTGCAGGCAGCTCAAAGTAAATGCAACACACATCTACTTACCACAGGAAGGGAACCCAGGACAGACCAAACAGTAGGCACCAAAGTCCAGCCTGGTGAACCAGTGGATTATTGGGGCTCCTAACAGCAGTATGGGCGAGGTGTTACTTACAGACACCGGGATGGCTCAGAAGTGGTTGTGTCATTGAAAAGCCTACCCCAGCACAGATGGCAGCTCATGAAAGCTGCATCCCAAGAGCTCTCTGTACAATTTGCAGGCAACTTGACAGACCTGAGACTCTCTTCTGACAGCTCTCCTGGTCAGAGACTCCTCCCCAGTGGTTGCTTACTCATTTTATAAAGCTGGAGAAAGGGCCTGAGCTCCTCCTTTTTCTCTCTAAGAGGTAGCTTTCTCCTCTCCTCTCCCCCTGCTCTGTTTCTCTCTCTCTCTCTGTCTCTGTCTCTCTTCTTCCCCCTTATACCCTTTCTCCCTTTTCCTTTCCCCTCCATAACCCACTACATAAATACTTTCTCTGCAATCAATCAATCAATAAAATAAAGCTGGAGAGAAGACCTTGAGTATCTTGAGCCTTAACCCCCTCCTCTTGGACTGAATGGTTCCCTTTGGAGGAAATTGTTGTTCAGCACTTGCCCGTGAGTTTTCTCTTTCCAGCAACTATCAATGTTATACAATCATGGCCATCAAGGCCTTGTGAATCCTGTAACTTTCTGAGCTTTCTGAGCCTTCTAAGTTTCCTTTGCTTCCTGAGTCCTAGGAGCCTCCCTCTTACCTGCAGGATGGCATGTTTTTATTTGGAGGAAAGAACTACCCATCAGAGCTGGATCTCTGAAGGGAAGAGAGCTAAAGTACATGGAGGTAGCCATTTGGGGAGCTGCATGTTCAAGGGTGAGGTCCCTGGACTCTCCATATCCAAGATGAAAAAGAGAATAAGGAGCATCTAAGTGTTTAAAAGTCCAGAGCCAGAGAAAGTCAAGGCCTAAGGGGGAATGGGGACAGCAGCCTGTATGAGAAAGCAGAGGAGAACCAGGCTCATAAGAGCAAAGGGGGGGGGGGCTGGAGAGATGGCTCAGAGGTCAAGAGCACTGCCTGCTCTTCCAAAGGTCCTGAGTTCAATTCCCAGCAACCACATGTTGGCTCACAACCATCTGTAATGGGGCCTGGTGCCCTCTTCTGGCCTGCAGGCATACACACAGACAGAATATTGTATACATAATTAATTAATTAAAAAAAAAGAGCAAGGGGGCAGGACTGAGAGGCTTTTGCAGTTGACCGCTAGGTCTCACCTAGCTGGGGGCGGGGGGCATCCAACTGAGAAGTTCAGCTCCGCTGTAGGGCTCCAGGCTGGAGCTGCTGACGGGGGTTACACAGGCAAATTGAAGCAGAGGAAAGGTAGTCTTAGTTGAGGGATAACTGGCTTTACAGCTGCTGGCTTAAGTTCTTCCCCTGTTATTTGGAAGATCCCCGGATATGGTCTGGAAGGTGAGATGTCTGTTGTGGAACTTCGAGAAAGGCTGGCCCTGCTTAAAGAAACCCAGAAACGAGAGCAGGAGGAAAAGCGGGATCAAATCCTTCAGGGCAAGCGAACCAAAAGCCAAAAGCTACAGAACACAGTGAAACAAATCTCATTGTGCCGCGCAGCCATGGGCAGAACTGCAGCCTTGAGGTGAGTATCATGGTTCCAAAAAGATGGTCTCCATATGTAAAAAGGAGCAAAGGAGCGCGGCAAGGTTGCTATGCACCTTCCTCAGTGGGTACCCTTGCCACACCAGCAGCCCCTGCCAGACAATTCTTTCCAGTAATTCTGACCATTTTTATTTTATGGGAGAATCATCAGTTCTGTGGCGATGGCTTTGATGCTCATGACACACAACATGCACTGCGTCAATGTCACAAGGGCCTTTGTGCCATATGTGCTTCGCCTAGCTAGCTGGCTGTATCAGTCGTCAACGCCACTAAGAAATAGCTGCAGGCACCATATACTTCACTCCTGAGCACTGTAGTGTGTATTTTCTTAAAAAACCACAACACCATGACACAACTAGCAAAACTAAGCAGAATTCTCAGCATCATTTAAATATCCTGTCTGCATTCACACTTCTCTGTCGTGGTCCAGGTGGGAGGAAAAGAAGGCCCGGGCGGCAAGCCTGGGGATACCCTCCCAGGACGAGCGCGTGTTGGAGCTGCAGCGCAGAATGGAGAGAGCCGCTGAGCGTCGTCGTAGGCAGACAGCGCAGCTGCACGTGCCACCGCCCAGGGTCGTGCGCCCCCAGTTGCGGGTGAGCTGGGAGGGAAGCGAGGGCAACCTTTGGGGCCTGAGAGGTAGGGGGCTGTTAGGGCATGAGGAAGCTGATGTCTGTGCGCCTGGGTGTGGGACCCAATGCCTCCTCAATGGCCCGCTTGCAGGCTCAGGTGGAGGCGCAGCACTGGCTGGAGCTGGACCGGAGTCGTGAACGCAGGCTGCGGGCAATGCAGGAGGCAGACCGCACCTGTCAGCCCACCCACCACCTGGAGGCTGCCTGAGCAGCTCGGCGGCCCTGCGCAAACACCGCGCATGGCCGTTGACCTGCGTCCCTGCCCCTGTCCTTTTCCTGAACCCCAGCCACAATGCCCAGCCTCTCCCAAACTCCAGCCTGCTCCTGGGTAGTTGCCCCAGAAAAGACAAGGTGCAGTGGCAAACCAGAAACACTGAACAACACTCTTGCTCTGGACTGCAGCTGGCTACCCTTCCTTATGCCCAGCAAGGTTCTTCATGGGGCTCTGAGCTCCACTCTCCACTTGGAACCAGTAGATATCCCTGAGAACCCCACAGCAGCGTGGAACTGCGAGTGAGGCTCGGTTCTTGAACACCTGCTATGATCTGGCCCTTCTCGTACTTCATGTGGATCATCTGAGCGATGGATGGCTGCATACAGCAACTATCGCCCAGTCCTATTCAGCTAACGAGGCCACCTGGGCTCAAAGAGGACCCTGGCCTGAAAGCCAGGGCTCAGAGCCAACTGCAGGTGCCTTTCAGGGTCCTCTCTCCAGCATCATCAAGAGCCCGAGTCCAACAAAACTGGAGCCCTTGGGGACACCGTTCAACAGGGCAAGTAGCATGCAGATCTGCTGTGCTCTAAATTCCTGGCCTCCGTGCTTCTCTGTACTGGGAAAGCCAGACTTTAATGATAGGTGCATGGAATGAATGCCTGCTGGTGAAACTTAGCCTGAAAAATAAAGCTATATTGTGATGTTTGGCTCATAGGAAGAAGATGATGGCAAGCCATGGGGAGGGAATAAGCAAGGCGAAACTGCTAGATGGGTAGATGTTTAAAAGAGAGACACCACCCCCTGGCCATCCTTCTTAGGCCTGCAGAGAAGATGGCCCCTCAGGTCACGGTGAGGCTGTACCCCAGAGTGCTTTCAGACCAAGAAAGTCTTTTAGCACTGACAGGAGTCCTACCTCAGGATTGAGAACAAAAAGAATTCCAAAGCTCTTTACAATCCTGGGTGGGGGCTGTGGGGAGAAAGGAATCCCCATCTCCCTATTGAATTAGAATTGGGGGCAGATTCAATTTTACTTAAATAAAAATCACATTTCTTACAGGTTTCGTGTGATTCAAACTCATTTAAAATGGAGGGACTAGCTGAGCGGTGATGGCACAGGCCTTTAATCCAAGTACTTGGGAGGCAAAGGCAGGCAGGTCTCTGTGAGTTCAGGGCCAGCCTGGGTCTACAGAGCAAGTTCCAGGACAGCCAGAGAAACCCTGTCTCAAATCCAAGGGGGGGGAGGATAAAATGGAGGGACTATGGTGGTAACTTCAAGCTACAGAAAGGCAGGGTAGATTTAGGATGTGCTGGACACGGATGCTTTGTCTCCAGGATGCTTAACAATTCCTGACAACAAGCCCATTGTCACTGCTCTAGGTTGAAACTGCTCTTGTTGGTCTGGCTCTGCAGGAGAGGAATGTGCATGGTGGCCTGAAGGAAACACTGTGGCAAGGTGTCGCCTTTCACTTTAGGATAGCTCTGGATAGCCCAACAAACTGGGTGCCACTGGAGATAGTGCTGCTTGGAAGTGAGCAAGGTCCCTCTTCCTTGTCTTTCAGAGATAGAGAGCTCAGGAGTACCTGGGTGTTCGCTCCATAAGCCTGAGCCAGAGAGCAGGCTTGAGAGTATTTCTTACTGCTGTGGCAAACGGGTGCTTGTGTGGTAAAACTATGGCCAAATGTTAGCCTATGTCATTATCCATTTTCTCGCATCTTTATATCTCTGGTCTTGCTGGGTCTGGTAATTTACTCATATAATCTCAGTACTTTGGAGGTAGAGGCAGGAAACAAGATGGAGAGTTGAGACCAGCATGAGCAATGTAGTAGGTAGCAGGCCAGTCTGGCTAAACAGCAATGCCTGCATTAAAGTAGAGAGCAAACAGGGTGGCTCAGTGGGTTAAGGTGCTTGCTGTGCAAATCTGGCAACCTGAGATCAAATCTCTGGAACCCATGTGAAGATGGCAGGAGAGAAACAACTCCACAAAGTTATCCTATGATTGTCTACACATGCTCCATGGCACATGTAACCTCTCCTGAAATATACACCCCCATTAGAAAAAAACAAAAATAAAACAGGTAGTTTATGAAAGTATCTGCTTAGGATCCCCAAGACCAGGTTCTCATCAGAAAGGAGATTTATTTGCCTCAGAGGAACAGAGGGAAGGAGATAAGAGACAAAGACAGGAGATAGAGGATGAGGGAGAAGGGGAAGGTGTTACGTATTTCCTTGCCAACAAACCTCTCCGCCAACACAAATAATCCCAATCAGACCAAATCAAACCAAATTAAAAGATACCCAGGTTTAATTGGGTGCCTGCACTCTCAGGTAGTCCTGGGAAAACATGGAGGGGGGGGGGAAGGAAAGCCAAAACGACTACCTGAGAGGAAAAGGGGAGACCACGTGTTCACTCTCTGGGGGACCATTTAAATAGCCTGTGGGAGTGGTCTTGACCTTCCCTGGGGAGGGGTCACCATTTGGTGGGCTTTCTTGGAGGTGGAGTTTGAACTGAGGCAACTCCCAGGGGAGGGAGCTTGGAATGGAGTTTTCTGCCCAGCAGTCCAAAAATGGATGCCAGTTACTGGGATGAAGCCCCTGACTAAGTAGAAGGGAATAAGGGAGAGGGATCAGAGGCATTTGTCCCGAGCGAGTGGAGGTGTCACAGCTCAGAAGGAAAGGGATCCTGGAGTCAGGAGCCAGGGAATACTAAGTGTTACAGCTCTGGTGGAAGAGTACTCTGGCATTCAGGAGCCAGGGAATAGCATAGGCCACAGTAAGCGTAGCAGCTTATAGCTCTGCTCTAGAGAAGGTTTCCCCAATGTGACAGCTCTGCTCCAGCAGGAGAGGGCTTCCCAGTGAAGTTGTTACAACTCGGCTCTGGTGCTCCTGAGTGTAGCAACTCTGCTCTGCTAGGAGAAGGCTTCCCCAGCAAAAGTGTTACTGTCCCGCTTATCACTCTCTGCTCCAGCGAGAGAAGATCTTCACCCAAACCTCATTCAAGAGATTTATTGGGAGGGAAGAATCCAGGAGAGTGACTGCTTCTACCAGGGTGGAAGAAGAGCAGCCAGAACCTGAATAGGCAAAGGGCTTATTATACAGGGCTTCTTAGGGGTGGAGTTTTCCCAAGGAGAAGAGGGTTTGGTTCGGGTTTTTTTTTTCCCCCTGCTCAGAGATTGGTTAGTTTAGTTTGTCAGGGTCAGAGATGGCTGATCTCAGAGCCAAACTATGTTTCTTTCACTGGCCGTTTTAATTTTTTTGGCTATAGTTTTGGGGCCAGGGGATATTTCTTTCACTGACTCTGATTCAATGTGTTTCTTTGGCACTGGTTTCAGAGTCAGGGTGCATTTCTTTGGGTCTGGGTTTGAGGCTAAAGCTTTTTTTTTTTTCTGGCTCTGTTTTCAGAACCAGGGTGTGTTTCTTTCACTGGCTCTGGTTTTAGAACCAGGGTGGGTTTCTTTGGGTGGCCCTTTTACCCTACAGGGAGGACAAAGGACTGCTTCTGGATAGAAGGGAGACAGATGTGGCACATAGTAAAATGACAATTTATAAAGGTACAGAGGAAACCCCATATTAGGATGAGGTGTTTAATTTTAATTGGGCGTGTTAACTTGGTGAGCCAGAGGGGGCTTTTGATTGCTGCATTTCAATGCTTTGAGAGCTGGACCTTGGTAGTCAGCCTCAGGAGGAGGAAGTGGCCAAATAAAGGAATAGACCTTGGTGTCTAGCTTTAGGAATGAAATCTAGCATTTTTTAGCCAGGCAGAGGTAATGGAGGAGGGGGACAAGACATGCCAGAGCCACGTTCACCATGCTCAAACTGGCCAGAGTTCCTTCAGTTTATCTCCTCAGCATCTGAACCATGCCTGGCCGCCTGACTTTCTGTGTCTAATACCATACAGAAGTGGCAGTGTGCCAGTTTAGAGGCAGTCATCAAATGGCCTTGAGATCATGCTTGCTCTCTTGGAAGCCTGCCTGGCCTCATGTGAACATGATCGGGTGGCCTGGAGATGGCTCCATGTAGAGGAGTGCCAGCTGTCCCCAACAGGCTACCCTAGATCATCCTGCAACCAATAGATTGCAGCAGTAGGAACAGCCAGAGCCAGCACCTTCCTCCTCTTATAGATTCTTGAGTAACAATAAACATATCTTGTTTAAGATATGGAGATTTGAGATATTTGAGATGATTCATTCAAAAGTAAAAACCTAAATGATGCCCCTTCCATCCAAAGCCTTCATATGGGAGACCCCCGCTTTCCATTCCCTATATGGATCCTTTAACAAAGGTAGCTGGTCTGCCAGAGATCTATCTAAGGCCCACAAGGTGCCATGAATGCTCTTTCTGGACCTTTCTTGATTACAACTCTTCTGGAGATGACCTGTCTACATACAGAAGACTCTTCTTAACAGGGCAAGGACAAATAAGTCACTCTGAGGCTGGTGTGAAGCCTAAGGAGATCACAGTCGGCTGGTTCCCATGTGTGGACCTATTGGAGCACCGATATGCCAGCTTCTCTCTCCAAGCTGGTGTTTAAAGCCTGAAGGAGACAGTTTGTGAGGCAGCAAGTTCATTGTCAAATGATGTTCAGAGAAAACGTGAGGGAAGTTTCTGAGCATGGAAGTGGTATTTGTGGTTGGCTTTTACTACTACATCTTCAGCATATTAAATTTACAAAAAGCCAGATATGGAGCACACACTATAATCTCAACATTTGGGTGGGTAAGTTTCAATCTGGCCCGGGCTGTATAGTGAGCTCCATGTCAGCCTGAACTAGAAAGAGAAAGAGAGAGAGAGGCTGTGTCAAAATCAAACGAGTTGGCAGATGACTCAGGAGGTAAAGGTGCTTGCCACTAAGCCTGGTGACTTGAGTTCGATCCTCAGGATCCTTTCATGTAGGGAAAGGAGAGAAGTGGCTCGCACAAGTTGCCCTCTGACTGCTACATGTGCTCTGTAGTAAGTACATGTACATAAACACAATAAATGTGATAAAACTTTAAAAAATAAAGGCAGCTCATGTGGCACATGTCTTTAATCCCAGCACTTGGAGGCAAATGCAAGTAGATCTCTGTGAAGTTTGAGGCCAGCATGGTCTACAAATGGAGTTCCAGACTACATAGTGAGACCCAGCTTGGAAGAGAGCAGGCCCTGCCCCTCACCTAGGCAACATGGTAGAGCTGACCCTGCTGATGGGGTGTGGGTGTGCCATCCCAGAGAACAAGTATCAGCATGAGAGATCTAGCCCTGTCCCTCACCTGACATATGGTGGTGTGGCCAGAGGAGAGATGGTCCCCTGCACTCCCTCGCAGTCTGTGACAGGTGAGAGAGTTGTCGTCCCTGAAGTCACAAGAGCGAGAGAGCTGGCCCTGTCTCTCACCAGCTGCAACACTCTGAAGAACTGCCCCCACACCTTACCTGGACAACACTGTAGAGCTGGTTCTGGTGGTATCCGGAGTGAGCCAGCCTCCGCACCCCCCCACAAGGTTTTGAGAGCTGCTTACTCGCTATGACTTGTAAACCCTGCCCCATTGCTTCTTATTACATAGGATGAGCTAGCCAGGGCAATGCTGGAGAGCTAATGCTGGTGTTGAAGATGAGGAAGAGCTGGCAAGCTGACCAACCCAGCAACCACCCAACCAGGGTTGAGAATTGGCCCATCCCATCATCCACCCCATCTAAAATCTGCTGGAGCAAGGGGTCCAGCCCTGCTGACCTAAAGTTGCAGGATCTCCATGACTCAAGGTAACAGGATATCCAAGAGGTGCTCCAGTGAAAGCCCAGTATCTATGGTATAGCAAAACCAGAGGCCTCGAACCAGACCAATAACTCATCACAATGCACACTTTCAAATAATGTGGTCTAAAGGGTATACTGTGTGACTCATGGTGTACTTTAGCTAGCAGGATGAGATTTTTTTTTTTTTTTTTTTTGGTTTTCATTTTGTTGTTGTTTTCAAGACGGGTTCTTTGTGTAGCTTTGGAGTCTATCCTAGAACTCACTCTGTAGACCAGACTGGCCTTGAAATCACAGAGATACACCTGCTGGGATTAATGGCACCACCATTGACCTTTTTAAATTTTGTTTTATACTGGGAGGTGGGGGAGGTTGTAAGGGTAGGAGGAGGATGGGAAGGGATAGGGAGATGAGTGGGGTGGAGAAGCATGATGTGGAATCCACAAAGAAGCAATAAAAAGGGTTAAAGTGGAAAACAACAACAAATATAGACCTTAACTTGCAAAAATTTAACATAGGATAACAGGAACTTATTCTTTTTTTTTTTTTTTTTTCGTTTTTCAAGACAGGGTTTCTCTGTGTTGCTTTGGAGTCTGTCCTGGAACTAGCTCTTTTGTTGTTGTTGTTGGTTTTTTTTTTTGTTTTGTTTTTTTGAGACAGGGTTTCTCTGTGGCTTTGGAGCCTGTCCTGGAACTAGCTCTGTAGACCAGGCTGGTCTTGAACTCACAGAGATCTGCCTGCCTCTGCCTCCCAAGTGCTGGGATTAAAGGCGTGTGCCATCACCGGCCGGCTGGAACTAGCTCTTGTAGACCAGGTTGGCCTTGAACCCAGAGAGACCCTCCTGCCTCTGCCTCCCTGTAACAGGGATTAATGGCACGTGCCACCACCACCTGGCCTATTTATCTCAAATGCCTAATTAAGTATTGAAAATATTTTCATAAGAAATGCCTACATTTCTCTTAAACTTGTAAATTCTCTTTATTCCAATTATAACATTTGGGAAATATGCTCAAAACATCCAAGCATACATTTTACACTGGAATCAGATGTGTGTCTATCAGACATGCTTTATCATAAATTCCCTTATAATTCCATAAAATGTCAGAGATTGTAATAGCACAAACATTAGCAGTCGGTTTTGATCTGTTTTGTCATTCTCATAAGTGAATCAACCTTCCAGGTCGAATACACCCTACAGAAACAACAGAAACAATTCAACCACATTTAGGACAATCTGCATATAGCCTCAGGGTCTCCATTTATCTATCAATCGATAGTTTTCTAGTTGCTAAACCAGTGCCACAACCTAGCTCAGGGACAAGTGCTCAAAAGAAGAAGAAAAAAAAACAGCATTATTTTTCTAGTACAATTCTGTTTTGCTGCACTCCAGGACGGCCTAGCACTTGCATTAAATCTGTTAGCCCTCACATTCTTTCTCAGAAGTCAGTAAAATGAAACCCCTTTAGTAGGTGTGAGACTTGCCTAAAATCATGGTGCTGGTTTTCAGAATCAGGCAGGAGGGACTCTGTAGCATTGAAATGTGCCAAGACCTTTCCCGAGGCCAGTTCTTCTCAAGCCATTCTTCTGTAGGACAGTACGGTCCCAGTGAGTACGTGTGTTCTCTTGAGATTTGCCTTCTGAGCTCACCCCTCACCTCTGCTCCCGACGCACTGGGCAGCTAGCCTGCAGTTTCTTGGGCATGCACATCTCTCCTTTGCCCCGCCTCTGGCACACAAAATGTCTAGCTGGAGGTTCTTTTCCCTACCTAGCCTGCAGGCAGACCTCCCAGAAGCCCTGGCTGAGCTCCAGGGACTCCCGATGGGACCCGTGTGAACAGTCCCGGGCGGACACGCCCACTCAGAGCCTGGCATTTGGGGTGCGGATCCCGACGGGGTTGGTTATGGATCACAAAGAAATTGGGCCCTTAGGCCAGTCTCCCGTGGGTCTCATCAACGACCGAGGAAACTGAGATGGTAATGGAATGAATGGTGGGTATTACTGTTTAGTGTTAGCCGTGGCACAGAGCGCTTGTAAAACAGATTAAAAGCCAAGGGTCGATAGCTAGAAGCCAGTAGGCAGGCTCGCGCGACGCCCCAACAACGACTTCGCCAAGTTCTCGTGATAGGAGCGAGACCGGCGGTGCTCTCGCGAGAAGTGGAAAGTCAGGCGAGCAAGCGGGGGGGGCGTGGCCGGAAAAAGGTTCATTTCAAAGTGGTAATAGATAGTTTTCTTACCCAATAGAATTGCAAACGAGCCTCCGAAACCGGTAGAGCTCGGGAGTAAGGGCGGTGGAAGCCAATGGGGACTGGGAAGGGCGGGCCAGGGCCGGCCGAGCGGAAGTGGGTCTCCGTGAGGCGGTGGAGTCCTGCTTGAGCGGGTCTCCTTAGCGGCTGGTGGCGGAGGTGCCTCCTTGCTCGAGCGCATCGACTGTGGCGTCTGCCTGATCGCACCAACTCCAAGTAAGATCAGGCTTCGCGGGATGGAGGCGGCAAGTCAGGGCAGTGCGGGCGTGGGGCGCGGGCGGCTTCTCGGCCTACAGCGGAGTTGGGGGCCGCCCGGGACAGCGCCTCTCGGGGTCGGGTACGCTCAGCCTCCTCGGCCCCGAAGAGCGCGCGGGTGTCGGAGCCCGACCGGACACTCGCGTCGGATTTAGGAAAGTCTATCTGCGGCGCCGCTCGCCCACTCGCGGCTTGGCTGGCTGAACCTTTTTTGCAAACTGGAAATGGAAACTGAGGTTCAGAGGGTGGGGGGGAACGCGTCCAAGGTCACTTTTTGACTGAGCAGGCCGATCGGAGAGGACTTGAGCAAGGTTTTTGTTCCCCGCTGACGACGCAGCCATTGTGTGCTGGCGCCGCCGCCCCGCCTTCTTGGGGCCTGCGAGTTTGCTGGGGCACCCAAGCCGCGTGGCGGGCCCTGTCTAAGCCAGGAGAGTGTTGAGGACGCTTGAGGGCCTTGGAACTGAATGGGGTTTGGCCTTCCAGTAGCTGTTTTCTGCCTTACCTATGGTTGGCGAAGCGTGCGATTGAGATTTGGTCCAGTCCTGCACCCTCTGATGATCCTTCCCTCCCTGGCACATCTGTATACAGGAATAGGAAACTCAACCCGATCCTTAACCCTAAACAGTTTCCGTGGACGCCATTAGCCACCCTTTGCCTCGAGAAGTACGTGTCCAGATCTGGGCGTTTCTGTTTGTTTGTTTTTTTTTAACTTGTCTGTGCCCTGGGGCGCTTCAAGCTTTCAGTTCTGTAGTCTGGAGCCTCAGTTTAGGTTGTCCAGTGATTGCGGGAGACAGGTCTTTCAGCCTACTGTTGGACGCAGATTGACTCTAGTTCCTAACAGTGGTGATAGGGATAACACCCCCACCCCACCCCGTACTTTTTTTTTTTTTAATGGATGGAGAAACAATTGGGTTCGGGTTTACCTGTGAGTTCGATATGAAATGATTGGGAAAATGTCTTGCTGGCCTTTCTATTACTTAATGTGAGCTTCCAACTATAATTTTCTGAAAAGCTTCCTTTTTTAACACAGTTTACCACCATTGGGGAGTGACGGGATTTTTTTGGAGGGGGGTTGTTTTTGTTTTGAGACAGGGTTTCTCTGTGTAGTCTTGGCTGTCCTGGAACTCATTTTGTAGACCAGATTGGCCGCGAACTCACAGAGATAAAGATCTGCCTGCCTCTGCTTCCCGAATTCTCTGGGGTTAAAGACTATCCTAGCAGCCGGGAAGTGATAACTCTCATGCCTTTAATCCCAGCACTCGGGAGACAGAGGCAGGTGGATCTCGGATCTCTGTGAGTTTGAAGCAAGCCTGGTGTACCAGGTGAGTTCCAGGACCGGCTCCAAAGCTACAGAGAAACCCTGTCTTTTTTTGTTTGTTTTTCGAGACAGGGTTTCTCTGTAGCTTTGGAGCCTGTCCTGGAACTAGCTCTGGTAGACCAGGCTCGAACTCAAAGAGATTCACCTGCCTCTCTGCCTCCCGAGTGCTGGGATTAAAGGCGTGCGCCACCACCGCCCGGCTTGAGAAACCCTGTCTTTTAAAAAAAAAATGTACTATTACTAATACTATTGCGTGAATATGACCAAGGTCTGTGACACCTCAGTGCAGTGATGTGTGTTTGGTAGTAAGAAGACAAGTTTATGAAGTCAATGTGTCCTTCCACTGTATGTGGTTACTCAGATTGAATTAATTTGTCGGGGCTTGTATATGGCAAGTATTTTACCTGCTATGGTTTCTCAGCAACCTCCTCATTTTAGTTTTTATTTTGAGTCAGGGTCTTGCTAAGTTGCCTAGACTGCCCTTGAACTCACTTGATTGTCCTGGCAGTCTCTGGTGTAACGGAGATTATGGGTTTGTAACATCAGAACATGTAAGAATCCTATTCTCAAATCCCATCATTTACCTGATAGATTATAATTTTACATGTAGTGAAAGGATCCATTTTCCCCTAGATCTGATCCCTCCCCCCATACAGTAAAACCTATGCCTGCAATCCTAGCTACTCAACAGACCGAGGCAAAAGGTTCACAAGTGACTGGGCTGTGGAATAAGTTCAGGGCAAGTTAGTGGGCCTCATTCTCACTCTCTGTGGGGGAAGGGTGTATATGCTTGCAGAGAGCAGTGTTGTGCCATCACTCTTCACCTTACTCCTTGAGACCAGGTCTCCAAGCCTCGGTGTACTTTCTGTTTCACCGTGCGCGCGTACACACACACAGAGAGTTTAGGGTTTTCCAGTGAGGACTCTGCTGTGTCTCGCCTTTTTACATGGATATTGGGATCTGAACCCAAGTTCTCATATATAGCTGAGATATGTTTAGTGAAGTGGTAGATCCTTTGTCTGGCTTGTTCCAGGCCCTAGATTAAAAAAAAATGCTCTTCCCGCCATCTTTCTGTTATGTCTTTTCTTCTAAGTATCTAATGAACCATATAATTTGAATGCAGTTTCATTGGGAAGAAAAATGGCAACCTTATTTTCGTTTTGCCAAGTATACTAAATGTGGGGTCTGCGTTAAATGTTTGCTTTACAGTTAGTCTTATTAAATTATGTAGCACAAATAAAAACTCAGAGACAGATATTGGGGTTCAACTTGAAGATCAGAAAAGCAAAAGCAGCCAAGCTACTAGAGAGCTCTTACCTCTTTGAAATCTTCAGACTGAAAGAGCAAGTTCCCATCTCATCCCGCCTTATATTCCTCCCTAGTGCTGGGATTAGAGGCATACACCGCCACCACCTGGCCTGTATGGCTTAGTAGTGTGGCTGTTTTGCCTTCTGTTCTTCAGGCAAACTTTATTAAAAATACAAATGAAATATCACTATATATTTTCTTTTTTGTCTAAAATTAAATAAGGTTGTAACTAATATAAACTATACACAATAAGTACAATATACAGTATATAATATTGTTATATATTAATATAATAAAAATAAGTACAACTATACAATATATACAGGCAATAGATACATCAACGATGTCTAGTCCATTTGCCTTTGACAAACTCAGAGAAGATACTTAATATCTATTCTATCTTGTGAGTCCAAAGTCTTTTACCTAGTATACTTTCTATCATAACTTGTTTTCTGTATCTAGTAAACAAGGAAAACTATAATTGTCTAGTCTTCAACTCCCTCAGAGACCCAAGAAGGAAATAATATTAACTGAGTAAATAGGAAGTGCAAGCAAGCAACTTCCAAATGTGAGAAATGACAGAAACAGCTGGCTATCTGCACAGTCACCAAAATTCCTCTGCAACGTTGGGGCATCCATCTTCTAACTACAGCCCTAGCATATCTGACAGACTTTTCTGTGAGGCTGAACATTCTGAAGGACTCTCCATCCTTGTCTTAACAATGTTTGGCAGTCACTTTCTTTTCTGTCCTGCTTAACCAATTAGGACAGCATACTGTCAGCAGTCAGGACAAGGGCATTTTCTTGCCCAGTGGCTTATATTTGCCACAAAGAAACTCTATATGGAGTTTCTTTGCCCATCATCTCTGAAGTAGATTGGTGCTCCCAGGCATCTCATTGTCAAAAAAAAAAAAATGTACCTATGTTATTAAAACATCTTAAATGCCATATTCTGTAGCTCTCTGAAGTGTTTGAAGATGACCTGTTTATTTAAAATATATCCGTTTAACCTTGAAAACATACCTAATGTGACTACAAATTTGATTGTATTTGGTAACTAAGTACTAACCTGCATTTCCTCCTAAACAATTGGTAATAATAATTTTCAAGGACTAGAAATTTGCATTATATTGTTAAATGAACTGTATAGGTATAATACTTTGAAAAGATTAGAGATGTATGTACAGTATGTTCTAACAAAATTAATCTCAAATTTGTATCAGTATACAAATTTTGTATACAATATACAAAAGTCAAATCCAATGTAAAACATTTAAAACTAGTAGTTGCTTTTTAAAAGTACATTCAGTAATGTACCTTTTTATCCTAGCATATCTATAGCCCCCTTTTTTCTTTTCAAAACAAGAACCTTGAATCTAATTTCCCTTGTTTAGCTTTTCCTGACCATTACCAATAACAACTTAAAACCAACCTCCCTAAACCATGACATTCATAACCCATTGAACATCCAGAAGCCACCCACCCCATCTCTTGGGAATGTGAGTGTTATATTCTTTGGTTTTTAGAGACAGGGTTTCTCTGTAGCTTTGAAGCCTGTCCTGGAACTCACTCCATAGACCTGGCTGGTCTTGAACTCACAGAGTCCCAGTCCCACTATAATTGCTGGATTCCCATGCCTTTACACTTCTGGTTTTAGGAAGTATCTTTTTTTTTTTAATTTTTATTTACTTATTTATTTTTTTGGTTTTTTTGAGACAGGGTTTCTCTGTGGCTTTGGAGCCTGTCCTGGAACTAGCTCTTGTAGACCAGGCTGGCCTCAAACTCAGATCCTCCTACCTCTGCCTCCCGAGTGCTGGGATTAAAGGCGTGTGCCACTCCTGCCCTGGTATCATATTCTTAAAGTTACTTCCTGCTGTCTGGGGGGGGGGGGTTGATGGTACCTTTAGGGTAAACTGAAAAGAGAAATTTGGGTTGATTGTCAAGTCCTGGGAGAGGTAACTGTCATTTGTTGTCCAGTCTCTGTGTAATGGGAAAGTACAGGACTTGTCTCAAGTCTGGTTAGGCTGGAAGAACCATTACAATGAAGGGATTTGGGTCTCTGTTTGATAATATGCTAGACATTTTGAAAATGGAATGATTAAATGAGAGGATATCTAATTTAGATGGGATTTATGTAATGTCAATTGTAAACATCAGCTTTATCATTTTTGTCTTATTACTAAAAATGTAGATTAAGCTGAGTGCTAAGATACAGGCCTTAGATAAATCTATTAAAACAGGTCAGAGATACTCAAATCCACTCAAAGGATATCATGGAGAGCCAATTTTAGCATTGCATTATAAGAATAGAGAGGAACAGCCTAAGGTTTTCAGACAACCAACTTACTATATCCAGTAACCTTACAAGAGAGACAATAAAACCTTCAAAATATGCCTGTCAAATTTCTCAGCACTCAGCAGACAGGTCTTTCTCCCCTTCTTAATGTGTGGGGTGTGTATGTCTTTGCCCATGTAGAGGCCAGAGAAGGACATCAAGTGTCTTCCTGTATTGCTATCTACCTTATTTTTTGAAACTGAGTCTAACTAAATCTGAAACTGTCTCTAAGCTGAGCTGAGCTGAGCCAGCCAGATGCTGAGGTTCCTAGCATGCTGCCCCGCCTGGCTTTTCTGTGGGTGCTGTCAAGGTTTAGCTCCGGTCCTCTTGCTTTCACAACAGGGTCTCTAATCCAAAGATACATGTGGGACAGGGATTGTTTTTTTGAGATATGGTTTCTCTGTATATGTATCCCTTACTCTCCTGGAACTTGCTCTGTAGACCAGGCTGGCCTCAAACTCACAGAGGTCCACTTAACTCTGCTTCCTGAGTGCAGGGATTAAAGGCATGTGCCACCACTGCCTGGCAAGATATTTTTGTTATATTCTTCTGAATTAAGATGTGCCCTTGAGGTAGTTTGGGGGGTGGGGAGTGTCACACATTTCATAGATGTGTGCTAATTATTAAGATACTAACTAGCTGGTTGTTAGTGGCACAAGCCTTTAATTCCAGCACTTGGGAAGCAGAGGCAGGCAGATCTTTGTGAGTTGGAGGCCAGCCTGGTCTACAAGAGCTAGTTCAGAACAGGCTCCAAAGCTACAGCAAAACCTTGTCTCAAAAAAACAAACGGGCTGGAGAGATGGCTCAGTGGTTAAGAGCACTGGCTGCTCTTCCAGAGGTCCTGAGTTTAGTTCCCAGTAACCACATGGTGGCTCACAACCATCTGTAATGAGATCTGGTGCCCTTCTCTGGCGTGTGGGCATACATGGAGGCAGAATGTTGTATACATAATAAATAAATAAATCCTTAAAAAAGAAAGACTTATTAAAAAATAAAAAAACAAAAACAAAAAAAGACTTCCTAAAACCAGAAGTGTAAGTGCATGGGAATCCAGCAATTACAGTGGGTCTGGGACTCTTCTGTGATCTGAACCATATGTTGGGAAACTTGCAAAAGATGGCTATCATCTCCTTAGTCCCTCAGATCCTTGGAAGGGTAGTAAAGTAACAGGACAAGAAGGAAACTGCTTGACTTAGGAAACGGTTCCTTTCCTCCTGCTAAGGAGCTGGTGTATGTATTCCAGTTAAGCAACTAAAACTTGTCTTTCTCCTAGATTTAATCACTTTTGCTACATTTGAAGCAACCAAAAAGGTCAGGGAAGGCTGCAGGATATAGCCCACTCATAGAATATAGTAAGCCTTCCATTTGATCCCAAGCACCAAAAAGGAGCTCGGGCAGAAGATGGTATAATAGTTTGGGTAGTAGATTTTGGAATTACATAGTCAGTTCTATATTCAACAAGATTCCTAAAATGAATGTAGGGTAAGGGTACAAATTAAATAAAATGTTCAGCAAAGCGTCCAGGTGACAGAAAAGACTAGTAAATTTTTTGTGTATGTGGTATATGTACTTTTGTGAATTTTGTCTTCAACAATACAAAGAGCAACATTTATTGGTTTCTTTGTTTTTCAGAACTTGGAAATATTGGACATCTAATTGACTCCATATTGTAAGCCACAGGATGAGTACTCACTGGGCATGAGAGATTGAGAACATTCAGCCTCCCCATAAGCCTTGGTGTATATCACTTACTTTCCTGTGGATTGAAGCCAGAGAGCACAATGAGTACAGTAAGTTTTCTTAGCTTGTAAATTTTATTACCAATATTAGTTAGCTACTTTGTCTCTTAGAGGACTGTAAGCCGCATGTTATAGCACTGGGCTCTAATTCCAGATATTGGAAGTTAAAATACAAAGACTGAAAATTGAGGGTAGTCTGGATTATACAGATACTGTCTCTAAAAATAAAATAAATGAAAACAGCTGAGGATGTGCCTCTTGCTTATGCAAAAGACTGTTACATTTCCAGCAGAACTGAAAAAAATCTGTGTTGTTGTATATGCATACATATAATACAAGTAAATAGTAAATGCATCTATAATCCATTGATAAATGGAGGCAGGAAGATCAGAAATTTAAGTTCAGTGCCATACTCAACTATATAGTGAGATCAAATTCTAAGGCTGGAAAGATGGCTCAGTGAATAAACTGCCTCATGTGTGAGAAGAAGGACCCAAGTTGGGTCCCCATCACACGTATAAAAAGCTGGGCAGGGTAGCATACATCTTCAGTGCTTAAAGAAGAGGGCTTGTTCACAAGTGCATAGTTAGTCAACCAATCTTGGAGAACCAAACACCAGGCTAATGAGAGATGTGATCTAAAAAACTAAGGGCTAGAGATATGAATTGGTGGATAGGAAACACGTACTGTTCTTCCAAGTGACTCCAGCTTTTGTTCTTCAACATGCGTGTCAGGTGACTCATACCTCCTGTAATTCTAGATCCAGTCATCTATCACCCTCTACTGGCCTTTGGACACCAGGCATGCACTATATATACACATACACACATAAATATGTACGTATGTATATACACATACAGGCACTCAGACATTTAAAAGGGGGGAGTAGAGAGTGACAAAGACCTCTGGCCTTTACAAATGTAATAACTATTTACAGTTCTGTGGAATGGATTCAGTTGATAAAGGCCCTTTCTGACAAGTTTGAATCCCAGAACCCACATGGTAAAAAGAGAGAACTGACTCCTCTAAGTTGACCTCTGACCTCCATTCATGTTATCGCATATATGTGGATCACACTCAAAGATTTTAACATAATTTTAAAACTAGATCTAGGGCTAGGTGGTGGTGGTGCATGCCTTTAATTCCAGCACTCAGAAGCAGAGGCAGGTGGATCTCTTGAGTTTGAGGCCAGCCTGGTCTATAGAATGAGTTCTAGGATAGCCAGAGGTACACAGAGAAATCCTGTCTCAAAAAAAAAAAAGCAAAACCAAAACAACAAAAAATGGGGTCTAGGGACATGGCTCAGAAACTAAGAGCACTTGCTGTTCCTTCAGGTAACTGGTTTCTAATTCCCAGCACTCACATGGCAGCTCAGAATTGTTTGTAACTCCAATTTGGAAGATCTTGTGCCCTCTTCTGACCTTCACAGGAAGGAAGTGGTACACAGACATACATACTGGCAAAATATTCGTATATGTAAAATGAAAAAACTATTTTCACTTTTGCTCTTGTCTGGGAGTCAGCTCTGGTTCAGTGCAAGACACACAGGTTGGACTCTAGACACTTGGACTCTAGAGTAAGGTATCCTAAACTTTCTGCTTATAACTTTTCTTTTTGGGGAAAGTTTTATGACCTCGGGTAGTAATGTAGATGTATGTGCAGATCAAGTATTTGTTGATAAATCATGTTTACTTTTTAAAAAAATTATTTGGTATATGAACGTAATTTTACTGTTTATGAAGATGAAAGTATACTTTTTATGTAAAGAGTTAATCTTGGTCTGGCAAGGTGGCTCATCAGGTAAGGTGCTTACCAACAAATCTAACAGCCTGAGCTAGATCCTGGGGCCCTGCGGAATTGAAGGAGAAAATAGTTGCCGAAAGCTGTCCTCTGACTTCATGTAAGCATAGAAGCATGAGTACATGCATGCACACAATAATTTTTTTTAAAAGATTTATTTATTTATTATGTATGCAGTGTTCTGCCTGAATGCATGCTTGCATTCCAGAAGAGGACACCAGATCTCACTATAGATGACTGTGAGCCACCATGTGGTTGCTGGGGATTGAACTCAGGACCTTTGGAAGAACAGCCAGTGCTCTTAACATCTGAGCCATCTCTCCCGGCCCCCAAAATAAATGTTTAAAGAAAAAAATTAGTGAATTAGCTGGGCATGTTGGTGTCTACCTTTAATTCCAGAACTTGGTAGGCAGAGCAGGCTTATCTGAGTTTGAAGCCAGCCTAGTCTACAGAACAAGTAACAAAATAGCTAGGGCTACACAGAAAAACCTTTCTCAAAAAGCAAAGAAAAAAAAGTAAAAATTGACAGAATTATGTGTGTTATAACATCTTTGGTATTTTTTTTAGCTGTGCTTTCTCAGTGCCTGTGATTAAAGGCATGTGTTAACATGCCCAGCTAGTATTTTCATTTTATGATCATTTGCTAAGAATACCACTTCAAATAAATGTGTAATATTTAAGGCCATTTCAGAAACATTGGAAATTCTATCCTAATCCCAAACCAAAATTGATTATATCTTTTTTTCTGAAACTCAGATTAATTTACACAGACTTAATTTTTATTTTGAATTTTTTTATTTTTTAAGCAAGGTCTTCTATGTATCCTTGGCTAGCCTGGAACTCAAAGATCCACCTGGCTCTGGAATTCTAAAGGCGTGTGCTACCATACCTGGAAAACAACAATTTTAAAAAATGAAACATACTGGTGATACTGCACGCCTTTTAGTCCCAGCACTCAGGAGGAAGAGGCAGGAGGATCTCTGTGAGTTCAAGGCCGACCTGGTCTACAAAGCAAGTTCCAGGGAGGCTAGGACTGTTACACAGATAAACCCTGTCTCAAGAAAAAGAAAAAAAATCAAACATACTAGAGCAATGTAATCTCAGGATGTACCAGTTTGATAATTATATGCTGAAGAATTAATGGTAGGAAGATGCTACAAGTCTTGTTTATAATTAACCATTCTGTTTCTGTAAGAATAAAAAAATACATGTGCAGTAAAAACACTAATTCCTAATATAACAGTAATCTTGAATCTAAATGGAGGTATTGTAGGCAGTGTTGGCATTGTGTGGTGTTACATCGTGTTGAGTTGGTGTTCAGAAACAAAGCTATAATGAAGTCATATGATGCAACATGGGCCGGTAATATGAGAAGTATCAGTTCTTGATGTGTTGGTTTTAAATTAATTTTTGGTCTTTGTAGGTTCAGAAAACATTTTGTTATTGCAAAAATTTCTTGCACAGCCTATTCAGTTATGTGACCATACATGGGATTGTAAACCATAGTTGGATTTGTTTGGTGATAACAAACAGCTGATATGGTGGTACAAATCTATATCCTAGCACCCTTGTGGCAGATGCAGGCATATCTCTTGAGTTCTGGGATAGCCAGGCCTACACAGCAAGACCTTTTATCAGAAGAAACAACAGAAAGTACTGAATTTTTCTCCCTGTGCTTCAGAGGTGCTATAAGTTTTGGGTGGGTACACATGCTATGTGCGTGTGTGTGTGTGTGTGTGTGTTGCACAAGAGGACAACCAAGTTAGACCATTCCCGTTCGTTGGCTTTTTACTCTTCCTGAAACCCTGTCAAATCTGGAACTAATGCAACTGCTTCTTTTCCCCCTTGATGACCTTAGAGAAATACTCAAAGAAAGCGGCGTGGTGGAACAGTAACTTCTAGACAAGCCCAGAAGCGAACTCGGGAAACAACTTCAACCCCTGAGATTTCCTTGGAAACAGAACCCATAGAACTCGTCGAAACTGGTAAGAGCCAGGAATACTGAACTGTAATGTGTGACAGTGTGATATAGTAGGTAAATAAGTGAATTGGACCCAGTTTGTATCTGTTAATGCCCACTATGGTGCCTCATAAAGTCATACCCAACCCCCGTTTTATGTGTATAATTGTTTTGCTTGCATGTATGTCTGTGTACTACATGTGTGCCTGGTACCCACAGAAGCCGGAAGTCATTGTATTCCCTAGAGCTTGAGTTAGAAATGGTTGTGAGCTGCCTTGTGGGTGTTGGGAATTTAACTTGAGTCTTTTACAAGAGCAGTAAGTATTCATAGCCTCTGAACTATCTCTAACCTCAGGTCAAAGCTGAGCTTCTGTGGTGGGGAATAATGTTAGTATATAGGGCAGGTTGAATTTATGCCATAAAACCCTTGGGACCATGTGTGGCAGATGGTACCATACAAATGTTAGCTGTTGGAAGCTCTTGGCACTTGCTTTATATGTATGTATAATCTTAGACTTAAACCTATACAGCTTATAGCTACAATGAATAAAGCTACCCCCTTATGGTATCTGCATGAATTTTGAAGCAGCCACTTGGCTCATCTACTTCACCCTGCTTAGCTTTGTGAAATACTTGAGTTTCCTTTTCTGGTTTTCATTAAGACAAAAACTTCCTAAAGAAGGCAAACTTTTAAACACAGCTATCATTATTAAAGCTTGGTTTGAGAAGAGGCCTGATTGGATTTTCCCTTACCTACTCAGGAAAGTGTCAGATGCTTTGTTATCTTTTATACATCATACCCAAGAACTGATTTTTTTTTCTTTAATTTTTGATTTTTCAAAATAGGTTTCTCTGTGAAACAGTTCTGGCTGTCCTGGAACTCACTTTGTAGACCAGGCTGACCTCGAGCTCACTGAAGATCCGCCTGCCTCTGCCTCCAAAGTGCTGGGGATTAAAGGTGTGTGCCACCACTGCCCAGCCAAGAACTGATATTTTAAATGGCTTTTATTTGTTTTTGTTTTTTGTTTTTCAAGACAGAGTTTCTTTGTGTAACAGGCCTGACTGTCCTAAAACCCACTCTGTACACTAGGCCAGCCTCAAACTCACAGAAATCCTCTGCCTCTATCTCCTGAGTGCTGGAATTAAAGGTATGTGCCACCACCATCCAGGTCTAAGAACTGATATTTTAAAGAAATAGTGCAGTGGGCTATGGACGTAGCTCAGTGTGGTAGAACACTTGTTTAATGTGCAAGACCCTTGTTCATTCTGGAGGATTGAAGTCACAATCCCTGACTTCAAACTATACTACTCAGCTACAGTACTGAAAACAGCCTGGTATTGGCATAAGAACAGACAGGAGGACCAATGGAACCAAATAGAAGACCCAGATATCAATCCACACATCTTCGAACACCTGATTTTTGACAAGGAAGCAAAAAATATCAAATGGAAAAAAGAAAGCATATTTAGTAAGTGGTGCTGGCATAACTGGATATCAACATGCAGAAAAATTAAAATAGACCCATATCTATCACCATGCACAAAACTCAAGTCCAAATGGATCAAAGACCTCAACATAAAGCCAGCCACACTGAACCTTATGGAAGAGAAAGTGGGAAGTACACTTGAATGCATCAGCACTGGAGACCACTTCCTAAATAGAACCCCAGCAGCACATACACTGAGAGAAACAATTAATAAATGGGACCTCCTGAAACTGAAAAGCTTCTGTAAAGCAAAGGACACAGACAACAAGACAAAATGACAGCCTACAGAATGGGAAAAGATCTTCACTAACCCCATATCAGACAGAGGTCTGATCTCCAAAATATACAAAGAACTCAAGAATTTGGACACCAAAAGAACACATATTCCAATTAAAAAAATGCAGTACAGACCTCAACAGAGGAATCTAAAATGGCTGAAAGACACTTAAGGAAATGTTCAACATCCTTAGTCATCAGAGAAATGCAAATCAAACAACTCTGAGATTCTATCTTACACCTGTAAGAATGGCCAAGATCAAAAACACTGATGACAACTTATGCTGGAGAGGTTGTGGGGAAAAGGGAACACTTCTGCATTGCTGGTACAACCCCTTTGGATGTCAGTGTGGCGATTTCTCAGAAAATTAGGAAACAACCTTCCTCAAGACCCAATAATACCAATTTTGGGTATATATCCAAAGGAGGATGCTCAATCGTGCTACAAGGACATGTTCTCAACTATGTTCATAGCAGCTTTGTTTGTCATAGCCAGAACCTGGAAACAACCTAAATGCCCCTCTCCCAAAGAATGGATAAGGAAAATGTGGTACATTTATACAATGGAGTACTACACAGCAGAAAAAAATGACAACTTGAATTTTGCAGGAAAATGGATGGAACTAGAAAACATTTTGAGCCGGGCAGTGGTGGCGCAAGCCTTTAATCCCAGCACTCTGTGAGTTTGAGGCCAGCCTGGTCTTACAAGAGCTAGTACCAGGACAGGCTCCAAAGCCAAAAAAAAAAAAAAAAAAGGAAAGAAAGAAAACATTATTTTGAGTGAGGTAACCCAGACACAGACAGTTATCACATGTACTCACTCAGGTGTTCTTTTAAACATAAAGCAAAGAAAACCAGCCTACAAACCACAATCCCAGAGAACTTAGACAACAATGAGGACACTAAGAGAAACATACATAGATCTAATCTACATGGGAAGTAGAAAGTATAAAAAGACAAGATCTCCTGAGTAAATTGGGAGCCAGGAAATAGGAACTTTTCAGCCATCTTAGAGTTAAAAAGAAGCTACTTTGTGTCAGATGGATGTCTTGGACTTCCCAGATAGTGTTCATTCTCTGTTTGGTCTCAGTTTAGCTTCCCTCAGTGAATTCTTCAGAACCTTTACTCTTCACCTACAGATTAGGACTTTGGAATTCTATACCCAAAGGAGGTCCTTTTCTTCAGTGTAACACTCAACACACACATGGACTCAGTCTCAGGATTTAGACGGATCCAGCTGCTTCCAATGAGGCACTTGTCAAACTATTGGAATTTATATCACCTTTGCAAGGTGGTATATACAAGCAGCCCATACATACATACATACATACAAGCAGTGTGTTACTTTTGGAAGAGCCAATTTTATCTGCCAAAAGATAATTGACTCATAAATTATGGTTTATGGATCATTAAGTAGCAGCCATTCTTTTTCATGAAGAATGAGAAGCAATTGGTATATTATATATTTGTGTATGTATATAAGTGTGGGGAAGAGGTAGGCAGACAAGTTTTTGGGTGTTTTGTTTTTTCAAGACAGGGTCCCTTTGTGTAGCCCTGGTATCCTAGAACTCACTCTGTAAACCCTGCTGGCTTTGAACTCAGATCCGTCTGCCTCTGCCTACCAAGGGCTAGTCTTAAAGGTGTGTGCTACCACACCTAGCACTGGGAAATATAAGAAGGTAAAGCAAGTTAGAACATGTTATTCATAGTGTTTATAAAATCTAACCTCATTTTTTTAATGCTAATAGCAATCAGGGGAAAAAGTTGTAAGTGGTTTTTGTATGCCTTCCCTAATTAATGAAATTGTGATGCCTAAGCATGACTGTATGGGTGGGGTGAAACCACTCAGACGTTTGTCCCCACATGTACACCTGGGACCTCAAGAAATTCATGTAGCCCACTTAATAAAATGCTGGAGGGGCACTTGGTTGTCATTTTTGGAAAGGTAGTCTTGATGGTTTTTATATTGTGTAATATAACACAAGTGTAATATGTGTAATATGACACAAGTTTATACCATGTTTGTAATGTTAACCAAGCCTTAGGAGTGTAGCCCTATCCTAATACTTGAATTGCTTTATTTTGAAGCTGGTGATGAAATCGTGGACCTCACCTGTGAATCCCTGGAGCCTGTGGTTGTGGACCTCACTCACAATGACTCTGTTGTGGTAAGCATTTGAATGAGAGTTAGCTGGTTTGGGTAGGAGTCCCTGGCCCATATCTGCATCTGAAGTCTGGTTTACTGATCAGGGTTAGAAAGATTGTGAAAGGGGCTAGAGAGATGGCTCAGAGTTTAAGGACACTGGTTGCTTTTCCAGGGGACCTGGATTTAATTCCCAGAACCTACCTACAGGGCAACTCACAGCCATTTGTAACTCCAGTTCCAAGGTACCAGTGCCCTCTTCTGGGCTCTGTTGGCATCAGGTACACTGCAGGCAAAACATACATGCATACACATCAAATAATTGTGAAGGGAAAGGAACTTATATTCAGTAAATGGAACCCCTAATGAGAAATGAGTCAGGAACAGCCCCTGCTGTTGCTTTTGTCTCCTGTGGACTAGATCTGCTTGACTTTTGACCTTTCCATAGCAGCAGTCCCTATTTCATAGTTTCAGATGTGTAAGCTGAACAATACCCCTTTGAAATGGGATACTAGCTTTGCCGGGGTTGGTACTACATTATATTAAAAGAGACCTATTTAGGTGCCTTGCCTTGCGTGAAGTGCAGTACTTTGCAGTGTGTTTGCGTCTCTGACCTGAAGGGAATTGGGAATATTGACTGTGCTGCCATTAGGTTTCAGAAATAGTTGCCAGTAAACATGGCTCTAGGGAAAGCAGCTACCTAGTCTAACACCTGCTTCCACAGCTCTTTCCTGACTCCAGGGAGGGTAGAACTTGAGAGGCCGTGACTCCATGTAGAGCCTGCCAGAACTAAGGCCTAGTCTGGTCAGGAGTATTAGAAGTTAATTCTGAAAGACATGTTCCATGGTATTGGAACACCCCTACACACATGCATACACCCCATTTCCATGTGTCTTTTGGGATCTGATCAACTCATTGATGAACATCTTAAGGACAAGTTTGCTACTCACTTGAAAAACCTTTGATGACAGTATGCCAGGACTGAAGCTGTGGAATAGAGGCATTGCCGCCTTGGGTAGCATTCGACACACGTGTTAGCAGTTGGTACTCAGAAAGGACTGTAGACGCGGAACCGAGGTGTTGTAATCTAGTCTTCCACTTGTCTCAAAGGTTTGAAATTCTGAGTGACCAGCACCAAGCTGCCAAAACAAAGACAATTGAGAGTAAGGTTTTACTGAGAAGCAAGACAGAAGCTGGGTGTGGCAGGAGGCAGAGGCAGGCTGATCTCTTGTGAGTTCAAGGTCACCTGGTCTACAAAAAAAAAAAACAACGAGTTCCAGAATAGTTAGAGCTACACAGAGAAACTCTGACTTGAAAAACAACAACGAAAACAAGATGAAGGGATGGGTAGCCAGGTATTGTGATGTATGCCTGTGATCTTGAGCACTTGAAAGGCAGTGTTCCTGACATATAGTTAAGCTTAGTCTCAAGGAGGGAAAATGAAATCATGATGGCATGAAGCTGCCAGGGAATAACTACTCAGAGGCTTAATATTACTTACAAATGCTCAACTGATAGCTCAGGCTTGTTATTAGCTAACTCTTACACTTAACTCATACTTCTGTTTATGCTTTGCCACGTGGCTGTGGCTTGTTACTTCATTTTTCTACATGTCCTGCTTTCCCGTGGCTGACTGCCATCTCCAGCTCCACCCTTCTTGTGTCCAGCATTCTCCTAATCTGGCTCTCCTAACTTAATCCTGCTCAGCTATTAGCCAGTCAGCTTGTTTATTAAACCAATTACAGTGCAAATCTTGACAGTCTACAAAGGGATTTTTCCACAGCAGTGTGGTTTTAGTTAGAAATCACCAGGTTGTCCTTATGTCATCTCTGGTATCCTCTCAAAGACTATGGTGAGTTCAGACACATTGGCTCCAGTATAACCAATGGCATTTCTGGAAATGGGCTAGACCTGTTTGAGATAAACAGGAACAGGTTAATTGTAAGTAGTCTCTTCTGCGAAAGCACTGACTCTTGCTGTTAGTTCCTGTCAACTTCCTGGAGTTCTATAAAGAGGGTAATTTAGTCCCTTAGCTAAAGCTACATTCCAGTTTTTGACTAATTCTGAAAATTGGCACCAAATCCTTTTTCTTCCTCTCTCTTCCCCTATCTCAAGGTAATAGAAATGGACACAGTTTATTGAGGGAAAGCATTCCTGAGGATGGAAGTGGGCTGGTGAACAGGGAAAGGACTCAAAAAGCCCCAAATCCCATTTCTTTCTTTATCTTTCTTTCATTCATTCTTTTTGTTTTTCATTTGTTTGTTTGTTTTGGTTTTGTTTTTTGAGATAGGGTTTCTCTGTAGCTTTTGGAGCCTGTCCTACAACTAGCTCTTATAGACCAGGCTGGCCTCAAATTCAGAGGTCCACCTGCCTCTGCCTACTGAGTGCTGGGATTAAAGTCGTGCGCCACCACCGCCCGAGTGAAAGAGTTGTGTCCTAATTTGTATTTTTTTTTTTTATTTCTTGTTTTTCTTTCTTTTTTTTTTTCCGAGACAGGGTTTCTCTGTAGCTTTGGAGCCTGTCCTGGAACTAGCTCTTGTAGTCCAGGCTGGCCTTGAACTCACAGATCTGCCTGCCTCTGCCTCCCAAGTGCTAGGATTAAAGGCGTGCACCATCACCAGGTAAAAGAGTTGTATCCTCAGGGCTGGAGAGATGGCTCAGTGGTTAAGAGCACTGACTGCTCTTCCAGAGGTCCTGAGTTCAATTCCCAGCAACCACGTGGTGGCTCACAACCACCTATAATGAGATCTGGTGCCCTCTTCTGGCCTACAGGCAGGACACTGTATAAATAAATAAATCTTAAAAAAAAAAAAGAGTTGTATCCTAATTTAATTTTCCTTTTTTTTTAATTTCTGGTTTTTTGAGCCATGGTTTCTCTGTAGCTTTGAGGCCTGTCCTGGAACTAGCTCTTGTAAACCAGGCTTGCCTCGAACTCATAGAAATCCACCTGCCTCTCCAAATCCCTTTTCTTAAGAACTCAACATCTACCCATAATGGACCTGGCCAGGTCTTGACAAAGGATCTGGGATTCTGCCTCCAAGAAGTCCCTGTTTTCTGCTGGTGGCAAGTCAACATTTCCCCTTTCATGCCTTGTTAGCGTGGCAGTGAGTAGAGTCCTTTAATGAGCCTGGGATAGGAATAGTGAGAATGAGAGAAATGTCCTGATAGTGATTGAGGAAGTTAGATAAAAGTCCAATGATAGTAGTGTGGAAACAGGAGGCTCGGGTTCTTGTGTCAGAGTTACTCTTGGATTTATTACAGAAATTACCTCATGCTTGACCTAGCTATTAAAAAGAATCGTCTTGCCGGGCGGTGGTGGCACACACCTTTAATCCTAGCACTCGGGAGGCAGAGGCAGGCGAATCTCTGCGAGTTCGAGACCAGCCTGGTCTACAAGAGCTAGTTCCAGGACAGGCTCCAAAGCTGCAGAGAAACCCTGCCTCGAAAAACCAGAAAAAAAAAAAAAGAATTGTCTGGATTTGGTAACTCTTTTTCCCAATCACTCTCCATTTGTTGTTGATTGTAATGAATCATCAAAGGCCATTAAGTTATTAATATTAACTAAAGACATGAACAAGCTTATATGCTTGGTATCCTGAACTGTCTTCAGGTTGACCTTAGACTCATTACTGGAGCAGAATAAGAGGTGGGTCATTGAGGTAAACGTGCTGATCCACCAAAAGCTATTAGAGCAGACAAGTTGAGTACACTGATGAGTCACTGGAGAGGCCAGTTTTGGTGCTGTAAGATCTTATCCACAGTAGAATTGCCTTTACTCCTAGCCAAATTCTGGGCATACCCCAAGAGCCCCACTTTTCTGAGCCTTAGAAAAAATTTAGGTAGACTTACAGTGTGCCAGCCCACAGTTTTCTAGGGAATTTTAACCTGATGATGAGACTGTCCTCACATTTCTGGTCATTATCTTTAGTCTTTGGGGGCGGGAGTCTTCAGGGGTTAGTAGTGTGAACAGTTTGAGTAATTTCCATGGATTCTGTTATCTAATTGTTTTTGTTTTGTTTTTTTGAGACAGCATCTCTGTGTAACCCAGGCTGGCCTTGAACTCCTGAGCCTTCTGTGCGGGGATTATAGGCATGTACCAATCTTACCTTATTCTTGACTTAACTTTTGTTGTGGATGGTGTATTTACTTTGGCTATCATTAACTAAATCAAACTTAAAAGGGTTTTAACATTGGGGGAGGGAAGTCTCAGATGGCAATAGAAAGCCTAGACTAGGCTCCAGGCTTGATTCTGACTTATGACCAAGCCAGCATCAGACTACTGGGGCAGCTTTTGTATCTGTATCTAGGCTGAAGAACAGGAGGTGGAATCTACACCTGCAGTAGCATCTTTAGGTCCAGGGAGACAGTGATATGGGCTGCCTTTTTCAGAGTGGCTGAGCCTTCTCAAATAACATGTGGAAGGTGGTAACTGATCTTGGGACCTTGAGACGGTTCCTCTGTATAGCCCTGGCTGTCCTGGAACTTGCTCTGTAGACTAGGCTGGCCTCAAACTCAGATCCACCTGTCTCTGCCTCTTGAGCGATTGGTATTAGAAGCGTGTGCCACTACAGCTGGTTTGGGCCAAAATTTTTGCTGTGAAGGAGATCAGATATGACAGTGTGGCACAGGAGTGGACACTGGGGCATTCACAGATTCTAAAATGGTGCTTCTTGCGTGGTAAAAAGGAAGGAAGAATATATTCTGAGCCACCAAACAAGTGTTTATCTAGTTCTTGTTAAAAAGACTGACTCAAGATAATACCCACTTGATCTTTTATAACATTAAGTAACACAAATCATTGCCAATTGCCATGTAGGTGCAGTGAGATTGGCTGGTTATTTTCTGACTCAGCCCTGTGAGGTAGGCTAGGCCTCTGTTTTTGTGAACAGAGTGTAGCTTCCTCCAGACAACAACCCAACCTCAGGTCTTGCACAGGTCCTAAAGTGGTTGTATTTAGGCTGGATAAGATTCAGCATATTGACTCGTAGAAGACAATTGACCTGGAGATGACCATAGCTGGTCTAGGAAAGTACACATTTCCTTTCCCTGGAGAAAAGGAAGGGCTGGAAGCCCAGCAGTATTCTTGAGAGTCATAGTATTGAAAGCAAGATGTGTGTATTATATAAGTTAAAAGGTCAGAATGTTTATAACACTCTTCTCTCTTTCCCCCTTTTTCAGATTGTTGAAGGTGAGTAGTTTCATTTCCTTTTCTCCTGGGTTTAAAGGAAATTATGGTGAATGAATGCCATAGCCTGCAGGCTTTGTCAGACTGCCATTCCGAGATCTCTAGGAAGGATGTTGCCTTTGGTTAAACCTGTTGGTTTCACTGAAAGCCTCTGCCCCTGGGCAGGACCTTCTGGGAGTATAGGGTAGAGCTAGTATGGTGATGGTTTCTCTCTGGAAGTCTCAAGGGGAGGGAGGGTCTTGAGAGACACTAGGGCTGAAAATGTGACTTTTTTCTTAGAAAGGAGAAGGCCAAGAAGAAATGGGAGGAGGTTACGCCAAGACCATGCTGACAGCTGTGTGGTGAGCAGTGATGATGAGGAACTGTCTAGGGACAAAGATGTGTATGTGACTACCCATACTCCTCGAAGCACCAGGGATGAAGGAGCTACAGGACTCAGGTAATGTGCTCTTCTGCTGTTGTGTTGGGTGGAGGCCAGGGTATACAGATGCCACGCTTGTCAGCTCTAGAACAAGGATCTGCAAAGCAGCTAGGCATGTTTGGAATGCAGGGCTCAGCTGTCTGCTCAGGATAGGTTGTTGAACAGACAGTTGTATCAGGAGACAGACATACACACAGTGACCAGGCTGTGCCAGTCACGGATAGGTTGGGTGTAAGCGGGTTATATTACTGGTACCACTAGCAGTAATGCTGGGGGTGAAGCAGATGGTTGAGCCTAGTTGTCTGCCTCTTTTCTTCTAGACCTGTTCTCTACCATCTCCCTTTTCATGCCCATTTCAGCCCAATACGTCAGACAATTTATTTTCAAGTTTTTTGTATGCCTGTCCTAACTCAGAAGTGAGAGGAAAGATTTGGTAGAAGATAGGGCCTGCATATATGAAGCTACTTTATAAGGTATAATCAGGTATTTGAGTTCACTTAGAAACTGATGTGAAGTACTTGTGATTTTAGGCCCTCGGGGACTGTCAGTTGTCCAATCTGCATGGATGGCTACTCTGAGGTAAGTAACCTTGTTGTATCTCCTTTGGTTTTAACCTATTTCACTAAAAAGAACTTGAAGGTTCTGTGCCTCATGTGGGATTTGACACCTAACTGTCACAAAGACTAATTACAAAGGAGATTGTGCCAGTTGGTCATGGTCCCTGTGCATTTCATCTTAACCTCTGCAAATTTCCTGCTATATCCTTAACTAGAAACTGCTGATTTTTTGCTGAGGTTGCCTATAACCCCTTTGTACTGCTACAACTGGGAAAATCCTGTCCTGTCTACAGTTTGTTCCACAGAGGCAGCATTTGCTTCTGGAAATTGTTGTATAGACCCCCTTTTTTTTTTTACTGGTCTCAGTGATGATTGCATTAGGGTTCTTGGTGACAAGGGATACTTTAAGACTGTTCCTTTTAATGTCTTCTAGATTGTGCAGAATGGGCGCCTCATTGTTTCTACAGAATGTGGCCACGTCTTCTGTAGCCAGTGCCTCCGCGATTCCCTTAAGAATGCTAACACTTGCCCAACTTGTAGGAAAAAGATCAACCATAAACGGTACCACCCCATTTATATATGAAATGTTCAGAACTGCTCAGGATAGACCAATGGACAGACAGCCAGGCTGGGCTTTCTGCATGGTATCTGCCTCCCAGTTTCCTGAGCTAAAAAAAAGACTTTCAAAAATCAATGTCTGATGTAAACTGCTCTTTCGTTTTCCAACCCCTTAGATCCTTTTGTTTTCTCCAGTTTGATGCTATGGAGCAGGATCCAGGGATCCTCCCAGGTCAGCTTAGCATCTTTGCTCCTGGGTATTCTGAGCCGGGAGCAGGAGAAAAGGAGTCAGGCACATTGGAGTTTGAGTATTTTGGCTCCAGCCTCTTTATGGAGCTCACATGTTGGGAAAGTTTGCCCCAACTCTTCTAGGTACAGAACCTTCCCAAGGTATCTGCCAGTTAGCTGTTCTGCCTGCCACGCAGTGACCTGTCCAGACATAGTCCATCCAACCCAAGGATCCCAGTACAGAAGCCGCCCCTGAAAAGCCCTGCTGGTGGACTTTTATTTTTCTTTGGAGAGCAGAGGTGATCTGTGATTCTACCTGTACCTTATTGATGTGCAGTGTTTTCTGCAAATCAAGAGACCCTCTGCAGGGCAGCCATGTTTCCTAAGAATGAGAAAGTGCAATAAAGCCCGTTCTTCACCTGCTCTTCAGCAATCCGGAAGATGTAGCACTGCTAGTGTCCTCAGCCCAGTGTTGCCTATGGGAGCAGTGCCCATCGCACCCCGTCTCTGTTCACCAACTGTTCTCAGGAACCCTACCCATGCTCCCAAGTTCTTTGCCTGGCACAGAACATTCAAGGCTAGTAGGACAAGCAAGGTTTTGAGTGCCCTCTCTTTTCTGCTGTGTCCTGTGTTGTCCACAGTGCTCTCCAACCCTCAGTTTTTCAGTTCCCACTGCCTAATGTCTGCCCAAGCATAGATACCAGGAGGTGGTAGCAGTAACAGTGGCCTTATCAGCTGTTCACTTCCATGCTTTTACCTAAGTCACTGTTGCCCGTGTTTCAGGGGTGTTGTTCTACTCAGCTGCCACTACCCTGGCTTTCCCACAGCCCTTGAGTGGATCAATATTTCCAAAGCTGTTCTTCTGGCCAGTTGAGCTTCGATCCTCTGGACTTTTGACTGCTTTGTAGGATTTGATCAGCAAAGCATGGTGCCTCTTCCTCCCCATGGGACCACATAACAATCCCTGCTCCACTCCATATGTGTGGGAGCCTCTGGTGCTCTCTCGGAGGCAGTGAGTGGTAAATTGCCCCTGGGGACATAAGGCACAGGGTGGCTCGTAGAGGATAGGCCTTCAGTGCCAGCCTGCCTCCACCTCCACGCTATTTCCTCAGAGGGCTTCCAAACCAATAGCCTTTTTGTGTGAAACATCTTTGAAGTGGGAAAGGGACCACTGGAGCTTTGCTAGCAATAACTGACTTTCAGTTTACTGTTCTGATGGAGCAGGGACTCAGCACAGAACTCACTTTAAATGGAGCTGAAGGAGTGTCCCTCCTCTATGTGAAAAGAAATAGTTTTATTCTTTACTCTGACTTTTTAAACTGTTTGACTTCCAGTTAGTTTGAATGAGAGTAGTAATTTTTTTACATGGACTCAGAGGGTAGGAGCTTTAGCTCTCACCATTGTGATGTGTGGTGTGTGCCCTCCCCTTGGATGTCACAGCCATTGAGTTCCCTGTGGGCCTCATGGACTTGCTCTTGTTAGTTCTAATGATAGCCAGACTTAAAGCAGCCAGTTCACCGGTAAATATGGTGACACCCACTTAAAAATTCATTTTCTCCTTAAAGACAGTTTATGAAGTTGATCATAAAAGTTCTATTACTTCATCCTAAATTAAATTGAGAAAAGATGTGTTTAGTTCTACTAATCAGAAGCTGAATTAATAGGAAAAGGTTGGTATAGAAAAATCCCTTTCCTTTTTCCTTAATGTATATAGTTTAACTCTTTGTTACATTTAAACTATGCTCATGGATATCAGTCTGTTTTGGACTCCTGCTAGTGTTAAAGATGGAAATAAAGCAATTTGAACCAAGTATCTCTCATTCATTAATTTGCTCTTTGGAACATTTTACCTAAAGTGTGCGGTGTTCATTCAGTATGATTTATACCTGGTGTGGGCAGGGGAATTTCTGCTCATCCAGAAGATGACATTCATATTGCTACATCCCAGGCCTGGGAATGTCTAAAAGTAGTCTACTGTGAGAGGTATTGCTCACTGGAAATAAAAGTTCCAGAGACTTTGTTTATGAACATCACTGGCTAAGATTGTCACACTGCTCCTGACCACTCACACAGAATTTGTGTTGCCTGTGAGAGTCAACCCCAAAGTGCATGAACATACGCTGCCAAAGGAAAACCCTGCCAGAGGAGCTACTTGGTGTGACTTGTATTGCAGGCTAAACACCTGTCATATAAAATCTTAATAAAATGTTTAGGTTTTATGTGTATGAGTATTTTGCCTGAGTGTGTGTTGTGTGTACTATGTGCATGTCTGGTATCCATGGAGGTCCGAAGAGTTTGGATCCCTTAGAACTTGAGTTACCGATGGTTGTGGATCATCATGCAGTGCTGGAGTTGAACCTCCGGCCTTTTGCAAAAGTAACAAGTGCTTTTAGATGCTGAGCCAACTCAGCAGCCTCTGTTTTGTCAAGAATCATGCCACACACGTGCGCAGACATACACTCTTTAAATGTAGCTGGGCTGTAGTGGTGCATTCCTTTAATCGCAACACTCAGTAGGCAGAGGCAGGTGGATCTCTGGTGTAGGAGGGTCTTATGTATTTGTGTGTTGCTTTCATTGGTTGAATAAAGAGACTGCCTTGGCCTTGTGATAGGGCAGCCCTTAGGTGGGTGGAGGAGACAGAACGGAATTCAGGGATAGAGAAGGAAGAGTCAGGGAGAGCTGCCCGCCATGATTCTGCCAGGTCAGACACGCTGAATCTTTCCCGGTAAGCCACGACTCATGGTGACACACAGATTATTAGAAATGGGTTAAACAAATATGTGAGAGTTATCCAATAAGAGGCTAGAACTAATGGGCCAGGCAGTATTTCAATGAATACAGTTTCTGTGTAATTATTTTGGGTACCGGTAGCCAGATGGTACAGAACAAGGGGCCCTGTGCCTGGAACTCAGCCCGCGCTCCTCTTACTACAACTGAGTTCGAGGCCAACCTGGTCTACAGATCAGGTTCCAGTATGCAAAGAAACCCTGTCTCTAAAAACAAAAATGTTTGTGTGTGTGTGCGCCATGAACATGTGGGTGCACACAGATGGAAGAGGGCATGAGATCTTCTGGAATTGAAGTTAATATTGTGAGCCACCGATAAGGGTGCTGGAACTCCAACCTGGTTTTCTTTTGTTTTGAAGATTTATTTATTTATACAGTATCCTGCCTGTAGGCCAGAAGAGAAAAGAGGGCACCAGATCTCATTACAGATGGTTGTGAGCCACCACGTGGTTGCTGGGAATTGAACTCAGGACTTCTGGAAGAGTATAGTCAGTGCTCTTAACTGCTGAGCTATCTCTCCAGCCCCAACCTACTGGTCATAACAGTAGCAAACTTACAGTTATAGAAGTTAAGAATGAAAATAATTTGGGGATCACCACAAGAAACTATTAAAATGTTGCAGCTTAGGAAAGTTGAACTGTGCTAGGGGAACAACAACCAGATTAGCCTAATTGGTGAGCTGCAGGCCTCACTGTCAGTGTGGATAGTGTGCTTAAGGATGACACAGTTGTCCTCTGCCTTCCACGTACATATATTGTGTACTGGCCAACATTTTTTTAAGGGTATGGTATAGTCCTCAAGCATTACAGAGTTCAAAGCTCCAAAGTGGGACACCGCCCCCCCAAAAGTGGATCCTGCAGAAAATAAAATAGTGACTTCTATGTGTATGTGTGACATAGGGTGCCCTAGAGGGATGAAGTATATTGAGTGTTTTTCTCTAACACAAGCCACCTTAACTGCCTTGAGACAAGGTGTTTGAGAAATTTGGGATTTGACTAGGCTGGCTGAACAGCAAGCTGAATCTTGTCTGTTGCCCCAAATCCCATCCCAATGCTAGGATTACAAGCATATGTACAGCCATGCCAATGGGTATTGGATCTCGGGTCCTTATGCTTACATAGCAAGTTCTCTGACTTACTGGGCTGTTTCTTCCTAGACCTGAATCAGGTTATCCAAAATCCTTAGAAGGGGAAACAAATGGGAGATATTCATGATCTTGGATTTAGTGGTTGTTTCTTAAGTGTGGACTGGAAGTGCCCAGACAGCAAATGGAAAAACGGGTAAATTATTAAGATTAAAACCTGTATCAGTCAGGTATGGTTGGTGCATGTCTTTAGTCCGAAGTGCTGGGGGATGGGGGAGGGTGGTGGACAGAGGCAGGCAGATAGTCTACAAAGGGAGTTCCAGGACACCCAGGGCTGTTAACAGAGAAACCCTGTCTCAAGGGGAAAAAAATCAAAAGGTACTGCCAAGTATGAAAAATGTGCTGGGTGTTGGCATGCAGTTAAAAATGATGCCTGCTGTTTCAGAGAGCCTGGATTCGGCTTGGCAGATCACATCTGTAGTTCAGTTATAGGGGATTTGACATTTCTGACCTCCACAGGCACCAGTACTTGTATATGTGCATTAAATACATGCAAATATACACATAATTTAGTGAAAAGGCAGCTAAAAATGTTTATTAGAGTGTTGGTACACACCTGCAAACCTAGCACTGCTTCAGATGGGAGAACCACCATAAGTTGAAGATCAGCCTGGTCTACAGAATGAGTTCCAGGCCAATTTGAAATACAAAGATCTTGTCCCAAAATAAAAGGGCAAATCTATCCTTTTAAAAAGGATAAGTATCTAGAACATGTAACAACTAGAATAGTTTAAAGAGATGTACTGAGGAGTGAGAGAGATTGCTTGGTGGATAAGAGTACTTGAGCAAGCATGAGGACCTGTATTCAGAGCTCACCACCCACATAAGTAGGTAGAAATGTCCATAAATGTACCTGTAATTCTAATGCTGTGATGGGCAGGGACAGGGAGAGTCTGAGCCTTGCTGGCTGCCATGTTTTGCTTCAGGTTCAATGAGAGACATTATCATAAGGAAGTAAGATGGAGAGTGTGGAGGATCTCTGGCATCTGAACTCTGCATGTATGCACAGGCATGAGCACTCACATATAACACATCACATATATCAAAAATGGTGGCCGGGCAGTGGTGGCGCATGCCTTTAATCCCAGCACTCAGGAAACAGAAGCACTTAGAAGTGAGTTCCAGGCCATCCTGTCTACAGAGCTAGTTCCTGGACAACCAAGGCTTATAATAAGTTTTTCTGTCCTGCCAGCCAGCTCCCAAATAAACAACAGAGACTTCTTATTAATTATTAAGGCCTGGCTGATAGGCTTATTTCTAACCAGCTCTTATAACTTAACCCATTTCTATTCATTTAAGTGATGCCACAAGACTCATGAATTGTTACCTCATCTCTTATATGTCATATTTCTGGTGTCTCCACTTTCTTCCCAGTATCCTGTCTGCCCAAAAAATCCTGCCAAACTGTTAGCCGTTCAGCTTTTTATTTAATCAATTCAAGAGACACATCTTCACAGTCTACAAAAAGATTATTCCACAACAAAGGCTACACAAAGAAACCCATCTCGAGGGTGGGCTGGGTGGGGGAGTGGTTAAAGTACTCATTTCAACAAAGTTATGCCAATAAAACAGTTAAGCATGTTGTTCTGTGTACTTGTCAGTGCAACAAAATACCTAATAAAAGCAGTTTCAGAAAGGATTTATTTCTAGTTTGTTCATCATACCAAGGAAGCTATAGGAGTAGGTAATGGGTTTTCTGTAATAGGCTATAATAGGTTTCTCCACTGATGCAATAAGCCAGATCAAGCCAAATTGAAAAAGTAAAAGAACAGGTTTATTTTGAACAAAGCTACTCCCGGGTGAGTCCTCCAGGCCCAGATATCAAGGCAGGAGAAGGGGGCAGGAGAAAATCTCATGGCCTAACTAAAGCAGGCTGTTTATGTACTCTGTAGGCAAGGGTTGATATATCTGCCACATGCTGGGTTTGTGCCTAATTATAACACTTTGGGTGGGGATCTGGGCCACTGGCAACTTCAGGGGAGGAACCTCTGCAGCTGCAGAACTGAGCTTTTTGGTGTTTTTTTTCTTTTTTGCAGATTGTTTGAGACGGGGTTTGGAGAGAGAAATAGATGGGGCTTTCATGGGAGAAAGCTGGAAGTCCCAACTTTTTTGGGCATGTGGGCGCCGGTTCAAATCCAGCTACTTCCTCTTGGCGTGGTAGGATGTGGGGAAGAGGAGTCATTAGACTCACTCAGCAGGAGGTATGGGAGAAGCATTAAGTTAACTGCTATCCTGGAGAGCTCAGGAATCTGTTCTTGGAGGAAGCGGAGAAGGCAAGTTACTAGGAGAAAAAGATTACCATCAGCCCTATGAGCAGGGCTCTAGCCAGGGGAAGAGTGAAGATCGGTAGTAAGAATTGAACATAGGTGTGCCCTGGTTGTACAAAGGAGACAAAGGTGAATGAGCAAAACACAAGAACAGATAGACCCTTCATTGGGGCATTCTGAAAAACCAGAGAGTGGAGGGTCCCAGTTGCTGGACAGACCATTTATCCTGGGTAGGTGCCTGCTTGAGCCAGGAGAGGTAGTACTGGCACTGATGTACCAGGAGCTTGGCAGCTGAAGGATCACAGTGTAAGGTCCTGTCCACTGGGGCTCTAGTGACTTAGTACCTAGTCCCCCAGGGAGAGCAGGGGAGGCTCAGGAGCAGTTGGGTCTGTTGGTGTGGGGGTAGGGAGATAACTGTCAGCATATGAATGGAGAAGGGGCCTTAGGAGGGAGAGGTGCCCAGCCCTGGAAGGGTTTGGGTTGGGAAGTGGTAGTTTGTTGGGAGCTATAGATCTCTGTCGTCCCCCCCCCCAACTTTCTTGTGTCTGGCCTTTAATCCCAGCACTTGAGAGGCAGAGGCAGGCAGATTTCTGTGAGTTCAAGGCCAGCCTGGTCTACAAGAGCTAGTTCCAGGACAGGCTCCAAAGCCACAGAGTAACCCTGTCTCAAAAAAACTAAAAAAAAAAAAAAAAAAAAAAACCTGTGTCTGCAGCTGCTCTAAGCACAAGGCCTTGATGGCGGGCTGAAAGATCCCGAGAGCTGGGCGTGGCTAAGGATCCCTGTATAAGCTGCCCCTGGGCAAATAAACGGCATTATTGGTATTCTCTTATCAAGGATGACCCGTGTCTCTGTGTTTCTGTCTATTTGATTTTAAGTCTCCAGCTTAGTTCCCGACTCACAGTCTTGTAGTGGCACGGGAACTACAGGACCGTCAGGTTTTAGAGGACGGGAACAGGACCTTTTGGCTTTTACAGTGGCTGAGGAAGAACAGTCTTCCAGCCTCTGGTAAAGGAGCACAAAGGGGCTTAGGCCTGTAGGAGAGTGTGGGGTGGCCAGGAGGTGGTTTAGGTCAATGGGAGGGAGGATCAAGATAACCCGAGTTCAGTGGAGAACTTGTTGAGTTGTTTGATGAGTCCATTGACCCTTTTGGCATTTCCTGAGAATTGTGGGCAGTAGGAAATGGAGTTTCCAGGAGATGTTGAGGTCTTCAGACACAAGCATGATGACCTTGGAAGTGAAAGCTGGGCCATTGTCCATTTGGATGGTCTGTGGCACACCAAATGAAGGGATGATGTGTTCAAGGAGGTCCTGAGCCACAACATCCGCTGTTTCTCTGGAGGTGGGGAATGCTTCCATCCATCCTGTAAAGGTGTCAACAGGAGTTAGGAGATAGTGGGGGTTGGAGAGATGGCTCAGCAGTTAAGAGCACTGTCTGCTCTTCCAGAGTACCTGGGTTCAACTTCCAGCATCCACATGGCAGCTCATAACTGTAACTCTAGTTCCAGGGGAGTTGGCACCATTATACAAGCATACATGCACTCACAACAATGCACATTACCAAAAAAAAAAAAAAAAAAAGACGACAGAGCTTTGTATGAAGTCAACCTGCCAGTCCTCATTGGGCTGGTGTGCTTGGAGCTAGTGCAAGGAGGGCCCCTGTGGGTTGACCTCTGCACATGACTAGCAAGAGTGGACCTGTAAAATACGGGCTCAAAGATTGGTGGGATCAAAGAGGGGCTCTAAGAAATGGAGCAAAGCTTTGGGTCCTATATGTAATGTCTGAAATAATAGAGAATGCTTGGTCCTGGGGAAGGATGAGGTAGTTATTTAAGTAGAACCATTTGTTCTTTGTCTGTGTGGCCCTTTTTTCAGGAGTTTGTCCCTCTCTTCTGCTTGATAACAGGGCTGATAGGAGGGTGTCAAAAAATATGTCCTGTAGATCTAGTAAAGCTGGAGGCCATTCCCCAGGCTACTGAGTCAGCCCTGGCAATGCCACAGGCCACCACATCCTTGGAGGACTGATGTCCCAGCAGTGGATTATGGCTACTTCTGCAGGGAGCTGGAGGGCCTCCAAGAGCTTGGCTCTAAGGGGTCCATTAACTATGGGTGTGCCCTTGGTAGTGAGGAAGCCCCTTTCCTTCCAAGGACAGAATGGGTATGGGCTATTAAAAAGGCATATTTATAGTCAGTGTACATGTTAACCTGTAGACCCTCAGCTATTTGGAGCGCTCTAGTCAAGGCAATTAATTCAGCCTTTTGTGAAGAGGTCCCCACTGGCAGGCAGATCGCTTTGACCTGTTTTAGTGGAAGTGACCACTGCATAAGTCACCTTGCAGTTTCATGATGTCTATAAGAAAGCTTCCATCAACAGAGGGTGAGTTGGGGGATCAATGAGGGATTGGTCTAGGAGACCAGGTCAGGGTGAGTATAATGCCCACCTTCACAACCTCTGGGTAGGAGTGGGAGGGGGGTATCAGAGGTGGGAGGGACAGGGAGCAGGATGCAGGGTTAGAGGCCAAGGTAATTCGGGGTAGATATTAAAATGAACAGCTGTTTTTTAGAAGTACCTTGACCTTGAAGAATCCTTGTGGAAAATAGTGACTGCTTTGCTTGGGGGGAGAGCTAGCGGCCATCCCATGACTTTGATTACAAGACACCTCAGGCCCAGCTGGGACTCCTGTATACTACTATGCATTGCATATGATACCTAATGAAGGACTAGAGTATGGTGACATGTGATGTTCCCCTTCAGTAAGACATGTAAATTAGATTAGGGACCTTGGTATGAGGAAATACTTTGTGTAACAATAAATATGCCTTTGTATAGCTGTTAGGGGTCCAGTCTAGTCCAGGCCCAGTCCATCAGAAGAGGCTGGACCTTCCTGCTGTCACATAGGCCTTAAAGAATACAGAAGAATAAAGAAGGAAACCTTCAAAGTGTGTGGTGTCTCTTCCCTAACTCCCTCAGATAGAAAAGTCTTAGTTTATGCCAACGCTGTGGATTCCTTTTGAGCCCAGTGCTGACTGGAGGCTGGCCGCCCAGGCAGCAATACTTATTGGAAGAGGTGTGTCACTAGGGGTGTAACTTGAGGTTTTAAAAGCCCATCCCTTTTCCAGTTCTCTGCTTCAGGCTTGTGGGTAGGATGTAACTCTTAGCTGCTGCTCCAGCACTTTACCTGTTTGCCTGCTAACTATGCTCTCAGCCAAGATAATCATGGACTCAAACCTTCTGCAACTGGGTTTTTGTTATTTTTTGTTTTGTTATTCTGGGTTTTTTGTTGTTTGTTTTTTTTTTTGTTTTTGTTTTTTTGTCATGGTATTTTGTCCTGGCGGTAAAAAAGTATCAAAGACACGACTATTGCTGAGGATCTGGGTTTGATTCCCATTACTCACATGGTGTCTCACAACTGTGTGTAACTGCAGTCCCAGGAGATCCATGACCTTCTGTTACCTCCATGAGCACTGCATACATATTATACACAGACTTACATGCAAGCAAAACACAGACACACACACACACACACACACACACGCGTAAATATTTTCTTTTTTAAGAAAGCTAAAATAGTCAAGGATGGTGGTCCTATAATACCCCCAGCATAAAATAATGGCAATTTCTAGGCTACTTTGTGCTCCTTAGAAATTCCAGGTGAGCCAGGCAGTGGTTTTGCACTCCTTTAATCCCAGGGATGCAAAGGCAGGTGAATCTTTGTGAGTTTGAGGCCAGTGTGCTCTACAGAGCTAGTTCCAGGACAGCCAGAGCTGTACACAGAGAAACCCTGTTTCATGAAGAAAAGAAAGAAAAGAGAAAAAGAGAAAAGAAAAATGCCAGGTGGTTAGCAGTTCATTCCTTTAATCCCAGCACTCAGGAGGCAGAGGCAGGCAGATCCCTGAGTTTGAGGCCAGCCTGGTCTACAGAGTGAGTTCCAGGAGAGCCAGAGCCGTTACACAAACTGCCTCTCAAAAGAACAAAACGAAACAGAACCCAAAAAGTAAATAGTTTATGAATCTCAAAACTCAATAATAAAGATTTTGCTTCTTTTTACTGTGCCTTTGCCTAGATACATGCTTGTACACCACAGGCATGCATGCTGCCCCCAAAGACCAGAAAAGAATATTTGATCCCCTGGAACTAGAGTTACAGTTAGGAGCCACTATGTGGGTTCTGGGAACCAAACTTGGGTCCTCTGCAAGAGCAAGTGCTTTTAACTGCTGAGCCATCTCTCCAGCCTCTTATTACTGTTTAGATGTCACCGTTTCCAATTTGTTCTGCATGTTACATACATTGTTGATATTGGGTTTGGTATAGCTGATATGCTGATTATAAAATCACATGAAGTACACAGGATCTAGAACTTTATTTACTTATTTAGTTTTTAAGAAACCAGACACAGTGTCTGTAACTTCGGCACTCAAGAGGATAAGACAAAGGGAGCATAAGTTCAAGGTCAATTTGGGTTACATAGTAAGGTTCTGTCTCAAAGAGATTAAAAATAAGAGGTTAGCCGGGCAGTGGTGGCGCATGCCTTTAATCCCAGCACCTGGGAGGCAAAGGCAGGCGGATCTCTGTGAGTTCGAGACCAGCCTGGTCTACAAGAGCTAGTTCCGGGAATGGCTCCAAAGCTGCAGAGAAACCCTGTCTCAAAAAACCAAAAAAAAAAAAAAAAATACACACACACACACACACACATATATGAGGTTACTGAGTATGGTAGTTATTAGCCTTAAGTGGCTCTTGAGTATTTTAAAGATGGTGAATCTAATAGAAACATGCTGAAAGTGTAAAACATACAGAAGCTCCAAAAAACTTAATGTGAAAAAAAGACCAACATATCTCAACTTTTATGTCTAATCTAGAAGTTGAGGCAAGAGGATCAGGAGTTTTGAGAGTAGTAAGATTGTTTCAACACAATTTTCATGCTAATAACACGAAATATTTTAAAGAATGCTCTCTAGGTAGTGTTTTTTGTTGTTTTTAATTACTCTGGTTTGCTTGCTAGTTAGCTTCATCGGGAAGCTGTCACATATTTTTGAAGTGTTTTTGTTTTTAAGGCTACTTAAACAGTTTGTTTTCAGAATAGGTATGCTTTTGCTCGTATTTATCTTACATAGGGGTCACTGAAATTCTCAAAATTATGGGTAGGTGAGGACTTTATTAGGTGGATTATGCTTCTGTGGCACCTTTTTCCGCCAACTGTGTTTCATATACCTTTCTTTTCTGTGTTATAATTGGGCATTTTCAGGCTGTGGGTGTATTTGATCTGTGTAACACAGAAAACTTGTTTCTTCTCTGGGTTACAGTTATACTTTAAGCTGACTTATCTCCCACTTTTTAAATCTTGTCTTATTTAATCTATTGTTGATCTACTGATTTTTTTTTTCTTTTTTTTGAGGCAAGGTCTCACTATGTAGCCCTAGCGGATTTGGAACTCCCTATATATACAGACCTCACTGGCATAGAACTAAGAGATTCACCTGCTTCTACCTCTGGAATATTTGGGATTATAGGCATGCAATATTATGGACTGTTTGTCTATTTTTATTATTATGCCTTGTCTTGGCATGCCTACTCCTCACAGAGATCTGCCTGCCTCTGCCCCTAACCCCACTCCTCCCATTCCATGATGGGATTAAAGGCCTGTGCCACCACTGCCTGGCTATATCTAGATATTTTAAGTGGTTTTTGTTGTTGTTGTTGTTTTTCCGAGACAAGTTCTAGCTGTCCAGGAGCTCCCTTTGTAGACCAGGCTGGCCTCGAATTCACAGACATCCATGAGTGCTGGGATTAAAGGTTTGTGCCACTACCACCTGACTTAAGTGTATTTTTTTTTTAAGTTTTCTGAGACAAGGTTTCTCTATATAACAGTCCTTGCTTCCTGAAACTTGCTCTGTAAACCAGGCTGGCCTCCAACTCACATTTACCTTCCTCTGCCTCCCAAGTGCTGGGATTAAAGATGTGCACCACCACTACCTGGATAAAAGATATTTTTAATGAGTATGTTCATGTGCTCTCAAAGCCAGAATAAGATTAGATCCCCAAACTGGAATTGGGGTCCTCTGGAAAAGCATCAAACACTCATAAGTGCTGAGCTATCACTGCAGTCTCTAAATATACACCAACTTCTGTCTTTGTGACTTTCCTGTTTCACCTTCTTGGGTAGCTGGGACTACAGACGTCGTCTGAGTCACTGTTCTGTTGCTGTGAAGAGGCACAGGGACCAAGGCAACTCTTACATAAAGCATTTAATTGGGGGCTTGCTTTCAATTTCATAAGTCCATTAGCATTATGGTGGGAAGCATGGTGGCATGCAGGCAGGTGTTGGAGCAGTAGGTAATAAAAGCTACATCGTGATCCTTAGGCAGATGCACTCTGGATTGGTATGGGCTTTTGAAGTGTGTCCCTGCCTCCAACAAAGCCACACCTCCTAATCCTTCTATTCCTATCAGAGTTCCAACTTCCTGGTGACTAAGCTTTCAAATATATGCGTCTATGGGAGCCATTCTAATTCAAACCATCACTGATGTGCACATATGTACCTAGTTCTACAAATTCTTGAGTTCTGGATACTGTGCATGAAAAACTATAGATGCTAGGGATGGAGCTCAGTTGGTAGTGTTTGCCTAACATGCAGGGAGCCCCAAGTTTACACATATAAATGAGGTGTATTGGCACAAACCTGTAATCCCAGCACTCCAAAGATGGAGTTAGGGGCTCACAAGTTCAGGTCACCCTTGTTAAGTAAGAAGTTCCAGGCTAGCCTGAGGCTAGGGAGATAAAAGGGGCGGAGGTGGGGGAGGAGGGCAAGAAAACAGAATAAGGAAGATGGAGGGGGAATAACCTCCCTGTACAACATATACTGATATAAAATTTCGAACAATAAAAAAATGAAAACCTCAAAAAGAGAACAATTTCACAGGTTATTACTGTGCAAACTAAGCGGATGCTGATTACAAATTATGTGGAAGTCCTAGCTTTCTGCCACTGGGAAACACCTGAAGGAAGTCCTCAGGAGCTAAGACAGATCTTGTGGATCACAGTTTTAGAGGCTGCAGTCCGTCATTAGTTTGTCCCTTTGTTGTGTGGGTGAAGCAGAGCATCATGGTGGCAAGAGCATGTGTCAGGGTCTGGGGATATGGATCAGTGGTAGAGCGCTTGCCTAGCAAGTGCAAAGCCTTGTTCAGCTCCAGTACCCACCCACACCCACACAGTACGTGGCTGAATAAAATTGCTCTATCTTGTCCCTAAGTCTACTGGCCAGTCCCATCCACATTCAGGGTAGGTTTTCCCTTAGCTACTTTGGAATTGCCCTCACAGACACCTAGAACTATGTTTTACTAATCTAGGTTTCATTCACTCCAATCCAATTAATTGACAGAATTAAACAACATAACTGAATTTAGGCTCTCCCTTTCCCACCATATACAGTTTAGGGGTGGTCTATTTGAGTTGCTATAAGAATACAGCATAAATTATGGGACTGGAGAGACGGCTCAGAGGTTAAGAACAGTGGCTGCTCTTCCAGAGGTCCTGAGTTCAATTCCCAGTAACCACATGGTGACTCACAACCATCTATAATGAGGTCTGGTGCTCTCTTCTGGCAGTGCAGGCATACATATAGGCAGAACACTGTATACATAATAAATTAGAATATAGCATAATATTTTACAAACAATACAAACTTTCCATAGTTCTACAGGCTGGGAGTCAAAATCCAAGTACAAGCAATTTCAGTATTTGGTGATGGTCACTTTTGGGTTCATAGCTGGAACTTTCTAAGTCATTTGATGGTAGAGAAAAGACAGTTCCTTAAGGCTCTTTCATTAGGGCAGATTCTCATGACCTTTTGACCTCCATTCTTTGCATCATTATTTTATTTTATTTTGTTTTTTCAAGAGAAGGTTTCTTTGTGTAGCTTTGGAACCTGTCCTGGAACTTGCTCTGTAGACCAGGCTGGCCTTGAACTCAGAGATCCAGCTGCCTCTGCCTCCCGAGTGCTGGGATTAAAGGCATGCGCCACCACTACCCAGCCTATCTTTTGCCATCATTCTATATACACAATAACCATAGTTTTCTCAGACATATGCATCTCAGGTCTGGAGAGCTGGCTCATGGGTTAAGAGTATATGTTGTTCTTGAAGAGGAAGTAGCTTTGGTTTCCAGCACCCATATGGCAGCTCAAACTGTAATTCCAGTTCCAGGGTATCCTCTTCTGGTTTCTGTTGGTATCAGGTGCACACCTGGTGCATATGCATACAGGCAAACAAACACTCATTCACATAAAATTAAAAATATAAAAAAATGTTATCTCACTATGGTATTCCCTGCTCAAAGTCTTCCATGGCTCTTCCAGATATTTGGAATTAAACTGAAGCCAGTGTGGTGGCACACTCTTTCCGTCCCAGCACTTAGACGGCAGAGAGGCAAGAGGACCTCTGTGAGTTCAAGACTAGTTAGTTTGGTCTACATATCAAGTTCAAGACCATCCTGAATGAAGTGATGAGGTGTTGTCTGAAAAAAACAAAAGCCGGGCATGGTGTTTCATGCTTTTCATCCCAGCACTTGGGATGCAGAGGCAGGCTAGTCTGGTCTACAGAGTTTCAGGACTGTTAACACAGAGAACCCTGTCCACAACAAAACAAAACAACAACAAAAAAGAGTAATTTAAAAAAATCCCAAAAACAAAAAAACAAACCCAAACAAAGAAAAAAATCCAACCTACCAAGTGACCAAACAAACAAACAAAAAACCCCTTAGCCTCCTTATGGAGACCTAAGATTTTGTAAATTTATTTGCTCTAGAAACACGCACTGAGCTGGTATCCAAAATCTTACCTGAGCTGGACGCTAGGCCTTGTCTTTGAAAACTGGAGTGGCTTTGGGCAGCTTCCTTTTTTTTTGGGGGGGGGCAGCTTCCTTAGCATATATGAACCTGTTTCTTGCCCACAGAATATGGTGAATGTCACCCATCTGGAGAGTGCACGTGTGAACTGAGATAGACAGTAGGGTGACTGGTGCACTGCTGGACAAATGGTCATTATTATGTCATTCATTCCCCTAGCAAATACTGGATTGCTGCATGCCCAGCCCCTTGCCGGGAAGGAGCTGGAATTCTGGTGTAGGAGGCAAGCACTTCTACATCCTAGTGTCCTCCGGAATACTAGTGACAACCAAAAATTTCAAACACATGCCAATGTGCCAAGAAGAAGAAAGCAAAGGGATTATGGGAGAAGGGAGGCATCCAACTGGGCTCTTTAGGTGGAACTAACAGGGAAGTGGCAGGCCATGTCACTGCCACCTACGGAGTACTGAAGGAGATCCAGGCTGGCATCCTATCCACATTAACATCATGCCAAAACCTGTTGGGACAAGGGACTTTCATTCTAGTGGGAAGGTAGTTACTGAAACAGGGTTGATCACATTGGGCTGCTCAGGTTTGAGGTGAAGAATGGTTTAGGGTTGCAGCTCCAGTTGGGGCAGGGATGAATAAGAGGCAATAGGAAATTAATAGGCTTATGAGTGCATGTCTATACGTCGCAATGCTAAGCTCCAGATAGCATTTGGTTCCACTATGGAACCGGAAACGTGCAAGTCTGGTCTCTTGATGCCTCTGCAGTGAGAAGCCCAGGGAAAGTCCCTTTGATCTGGATCCTCAAGGACAGCTGTACCTGAGGCTTGCGGGAGATCCGCAGGGTGTCAAAGAGCAAAGCTGCACGCAGTGGCCCAGAGCTCCCGCCTGGATTGAGGTGCCCCTGCCATGTGGGTGAATGGGAAGAGGTGAAAAGCCCGGGCACATGCCTTGAGGAAGCACTCCTCTAAGTATCGATACTTTAAAGATAATCGACAAGGGAGTGAGGTAAGCTCCCGCTTACTGCAGGCTTTGTCACCGTGGATGCAGCGAATTACCCAGTCCACGGATGCCGGATGCCGGCCTTCGCACTGGCCCGAGTATAGGCCAAGGTCACACAGCAGCAGGTGAAAGGGGCACGCTCGAACCTGGACTGGGTTAAAGTCAGCGGGACCCACTACGAACAGGGCGAGAACCTGGCTCTGAGACAGGAGGCCGTAGCCAAGGAGCCAAGATACTGCCAGAACCGGAACTGCGCGACCCCCTTGGACTCCACCCGCCTCCAGCTCCGCGCGCGCACAGACTACAAAGTCCACAGGGCCGTGCGGTGTCTGACATCACTCTTGGCCCCGCCCTCCGCACGCCTAGCTGCGCGTGGCCCTACGGGAGTCGTGGTCCCGCCCCGTACGCCCGCGCGGAGCCGCGGGCGGCTGGAACTACAGCTCCCGGCGTGCACCGCGAGGGGCGTCGGGGGCGGGGTCCCAGGCCAGGGGCGCGCCGCCCGGGAGGGCGGAGTGCGGGGGGCGGCCGCCCGCGCCCCTCCCCCTGCCGCCGTTTCCCCCTCCCCCGACGTAAACTGGGATCCCTTTCCCCTTGTGTCCGCCATATTGGACTCTAACTCTGGTCAGCAGCGGCGCCGGGCCCGGTAGACTCGCGTCGCTCCCGCCAGCAGCCGCCCCTCAGCTCCCGCCCGCCCCGCCCTCCCCGCCTGGGAGGAGACCCCGCGCCGCGCCCCCCGCCCGGCCGGCCGCAGCTCCCGCCGCCGCCTCCGCCCGCCCGCCTCCGCCGCCGCAGCCGCCGCCGCCGCCCGCGGCCCGGCGCCCGCCCGCGCCCCTTCCCCGCCCGCCGTCCTCCGTCTCTCCCTCCCGCCATGAGCCCGGCCGACGCCAAGCGCGGGGCCAAGCGCCGGAAGAACAAGCGCGGCGGCGGCGGCGGCTCGGGCGGTAGCGGCTCGGGCGGCAAGGCCGGCTCGGCGGCGGCGCTGCGCGGCCCCCAGGCCCCGGGCCCCGGCGCGGCGGGCCTGCTGGGCGGCGCGGCGGCCCACGGGCCCCTGAGCGCGGGCGCGGGCGGCGCCGCCGGAGGCTACTTCGAGGTAAGCAGCGAGGGTCCGCGGGCGGGAGCGGCCACCGCCCCCTCACGAGCGGCTGGGCGGGCGGGCGCGGCCGGCGGATAACGGGCCGGCGGCTGCCTGGCTGACAGCTCCTCCCGGGCGCAAGCGGCTCAGAGGGCGGCGCCGGAGGGACCCCCGGGGCACACCGCCGCGGCCTCGGGGCTGACTGAAAAGTGCCCCCTAGAAGTTTCTGTGTGCCGCCTGACACGCTGCGGGCGCGGCTGCCTTGTCCTCTCCGGCTGCTCCGGTCGGCTCTCGGGAGTCGCCGGGGGTCTCGTTCCTCAGAACTGTCGGCCGTGTGTAATCGCAAGGGCTGGGGTAACTATTTTCAGTTTTACTTACGCAGGCGTGCGGTCGATGGACGGCTGCCGCTTTATTCTGCTTTAGAAGATAGCGCTTGTACGTGGGATGCAGTTGGCATGGTCATTTCCACTGCTTGGATTGGCCACTGAATGATTTTGGGTTTTTCTCAAGTTGAGTTCTTGTAAGGTTGTTAAAACAAGTTACCTTGTTTTTCAAGATAGTCACAATGAAGAAACCAAAAGCTTGAGGAGTATTTGGGTGTCAAATCATGAGACAGATTTTTTTTTTCCTTTTTGCTAGAGATTCGAAATATTGTGTTGGCACAGTATGTGTTGAGAGCAGACAAATCATTGAGTGTGGCATGATTTTTGATGCTCATGTTGTTGTAGGAAAGTGCAGCAATACGTGAGTACTTAAATTTTTCCCGGGTGTCCTCTGCAGTTTTGGTGCAACTGTTGGAGCTTTCTTCCCCTCGCATTGTTACATTTGTTTAGCATCTGGGATTCGGCCTTGGGCTTGAGTTTTCAGTTTGTCATTTTCCACGACTCAAAGCGAGTTCTAGTTTTAGATGGTTGTGCCTTTTGGTTTTGGGACGTTGAGGGCCGATTTTGTTTCTGTTGGGAGGTCGGCCTATGCAAACCCTTTAGAGGAAGGTTATTAGTGATTGCTGGAGCTGAAGTGAAGTACACCCATTTCTGTACATTCAGTGAAGACCAGGTGGTAACAAAGTAGAAGCCTTTCTCCTTACACCTCATTCTAGGACTTAGTAATAATAATTTGTATTGGAATATTTACCTGAAATAGCCTGATTTTTGTAGCTCTTCAAACTCAGATAACCTTATGCATAATATTAATTTTGACACATTGTCTGTGTTGAACTATTATGCATCAAGAGTTTGGGCCATAACCCACCATTTAAAAAAAATCATACACAAAAAAGCTTTACAGAATGCTATTTCAGTATCTTTTGTTTTACTCTGTTAGGTTATTAAGATACTTGTTCACAGATTTCTCTGTGCACTATTGGATTTTGACCTACATCATGAAAACATTGGCTTTTGCTGTATTTTAAATTCAAAGTATCTTGATGGGTGTGGTGGCAAACACTTTTAATCTCAGCACTCAGAAGGCAGAGGCAGGTGAATTTCTGAGTTCCAGGCCTACCTGGTCTACAGAGTGAGTTCCAGTACAGCCAGGGTTACATAGAGAAATCCTGTCTCGAAAAACAGGACAAAACAAAATTTAAAGTATCTGCAGTTTAAACATTTTTTGAAAGTGTTCTAATCATATAGAAAACTAGTCTTCATGGTAAGAGGGATGAAAATGTCCTTTGCAACCTGTTTTGTTTTGTTTTGTTTTTTTAGACTGGGTCTCTAGCTCTGGCTGACATGGAACTCACTAGGTGGAGCAGGTTGACCTCAAATTCAACAGAGATCCTCTTGCCTCTGCCTCCTGAGTGCTTTGATTAAAGGTATCAGCACCACACTCAGTATCATAGAGGTCTTAATGCCACTCTGAAAACCCAGTTTCCCTACAGATGGTAAACTCTTTGAGTGCCTTATCTGGCACAGCACAGGCATGCACAACAATGTCAGCAGGTAACAGTGTCTGTCTTGGTCCTGTGTTTCTCAGAAATCCTCAGGAGCATCCTCTATTCCCTGCAGGTCACCAAACCAGAAGGTGACTAAGAGAGAAGACAGTGGAAGGGCTGTCTTTATCCTTAGTAGGGAGTCCCAGCCACATTGCTGTATGTTCAGGGCACAGAATTGTAGGTTATACCACCTTCACTGAGGTGACTCCTGAGCCATTTAGGGCATTTATAGTTATGGGGAGCTTCTATAAAGAAAAAAGGGCAATGGGAGAAGGAAACCAGCAATCATTGGTCTTGAAGTAAATTCTCGTGTTCAAGGCTGTGTGTGCTTGTACAAATTTAAGTTTCTATTTTCTTGGGCATGATGTCAGACCTGTACGCCTTACAGGGCACGCAGATCCTAGAATTAAGAATTAAACAAGTAAATGCAGGGAAGTATGTAAACAGTGCTTGGTGACAGTCTGTAGATGAGGTGTGATTTTGGCCATTGTATTTCAGAATGGTGAGCTGGGCTTTATCAGAGATCCAGCTTCAGGATAACTATTGATGTTTTTTCTAATTGTAAAATGGAGAAATTGTCATTAAAAATGTTGGACTTGGGTCTTAGACTCTAATGAGCTTGTGTAGTAGTTAGATGGCTCACTTAGTGAACATTTAGTAAGAAGCATATCAAGGATAAATCTAAGGCGGTTGTGGTTAATCTCCACACTCGGGAGGCAGAGGCAGGTGGATCTCTGTGGGTTCGAGGCCAGCCTGATCTACAGAGTGAATTCCAGGACAGCCAAAGATACACAGGGAAACCCTTTCTCAGAAAAACAAAAAATAAAATAAATCTAATTATTTTGCATTTCTATTTTGAGATGTGATTTCCATAATGTTCATGATATAGTAAATGAAAAGAATTGCAGGTGTTTATAACATAGAACTGTTTTTGTAAAATACTGCAAGCATATGAATTTACATAGGACAGTCTCATAGAGTGTCCATAAAGACTTTGTGGTGGGCATTCTGAAGCTTATTTTCCCACATGGTTCAAGCTTTCAAACTTTTCTGTAGTGAGTCTTATTTATAGACCAGGAAGTTGAATGGTACTACTATTTGCAAATAAAAGTAGTGGAGGCTTTTCCTGTCACCCTTTGGCACTTAAATATTTTGATATTAGGTACAGAAATAAAAGTTGTCTACATAATGAGAATTATATTTTTTTCCTAAGATTTATTTATTATATATACAGTGTTCTGCCTGCATGTTTGCCAGCAGGCCAGAAGAGGGTACCAGATCTCATTACAGATGGTTGTGAACCACCATATGGTTGCTGGGAATTGAACTCAGGACCTTTGTAAGAGTGGCCAGTGCTCCTAACTGCTGAGACATCTCTCATATCTTCAAAATAAGTAACATTAAGTCATGTACACTTACAAAACCCAGAATTCTTCTGTTATGGAAATCAACCTGTGTTATTAGCTGTTGGAATATCAGATTACATGTGACTTATTCTCACACAGGGCTGGAATGGGGATTTAAGGCTATTTTTGTAATGGTGTGTGAGATTTATAAAAGGATGCCACTTAGGGTAGCGGTCAAAGGAAGTTTTCAAATTGATTTAAAAAATTTAAAGGAGAAAGCTGTCATAGAATTATGGACATTTGTAATAATGTGAGTTTCTTCTCATTCTGATTGATGCTAGGGGTCTAGCTAACAATGGATTAAGGCCATTGTGCAAGTGCATCCTGAGCTTAGAGGGTGTGCAAGGCCTGGTATGTATTTGGATTTTTGAAGTAGGTGAAGGTACACTTGTACAGTTCACATTGCTTTAGTGGTCTGAGGAAGTAGGTTGGATAAAAATCTAGAACTTGAGGTGCTTTAGAATTACTGGTTTAACTTAGAACAGCTTACATTACTACCATCCAGCCTTTAGAAAAGGTGTCACCACAAAGAGCCCTGTCGTGGCAGATTCTTAAGAGTGCGTCATGACATTGTGGGTGTCCCCAGTACCCTGTGCTCCTCATCATTCACTCCAAGGTGTGCTACCTGTCCTTGCTATGTCTTCCACTTGTTTCTGAGTTTTTTTCAAAAGGGTCTTTTGTGCTAGTGTTTTGGCTTGACATTACATTTGAGGTTACTCCAGGGTAATACTGCATTTGGTTGTTGTTTTATATATGGCATGTACACTTTGCATTGTGAAGGTTTGTCAGTTTGTCTGATCTAATGTGGATGGACGTTGAGATTGCTTTATGGCTGATGTGAATGAGCTCATATTTTTGTGTCTTTTGGTGTGCATGGACGCTGTTTAAATTGGACATTTTCCTGGGAATAGGGTTGCCATGTATGTAGAGGTGTGACTTGAGATTCAACTGGTCAGCTTTCTTAAGTGATAAAGCTGTGGGCTAGTTTTTATAAGTTAATATATAGCAAAATTAATTTTTGTCTTGGGAAACAGATTTTGTGTTGTTGCCCAGGTTGGTCTCAAACTCCTGAACTCACATGAGCATTTACTTCAACCTCCCTGAGAAGTTAGGACTGTGGACCAGTTTTGTGTTCCTAAGGATTGAACCTGGGGCCTTGTGTATGCTTAGTGTTCTACCACTGTTATGCCTCCCATCTTGTTATTCGTATTTTAATACATATGGAGTCTCCTTGTAGGTTATTGTGTCAGTGAAGCCACAGGACAGTTTCATTAATCAGAAAAATACTAATGTTATCCCTTTATATTCGTACTCTTTCTCCCATTCTTGTTCTTTTGTTTTGTTTTGGTTTTGCAAGACAGGATCCTTGAGCTAGCTCTTGTAGACCAGGCTGGTCTACAAATTCAGAGATCCTCCTGAGTTCTGGGATTAAAGGTGTGCGCCATTTTTTTTAAAGATTTATTTATTTATTTAGTGTGTATTAGTGCTCTATCTGTATAGATACTTTTATGCCAGAAGACGGCACCAGATCCCACTACACATGGTACTATTTGGTTTCTGGGAAATGAACTCAGGACTTCTGAAACAGCAGCCAGTGCTCTTAACTGCTGAGCCATCTCTCCAGCCCCTCACTCTTTATTCTTGATGGCACTGTTACTTACTTCAGAAAGTCAAAGTATCATTATATTAGTCCTGGCTGTCCTGAACTCATTGGGTAGAACAGTTAGAATTGAATTTGTGACAATCCTCTGTCTTTGTCTCTCAAATACTGAGATTACAGGCATGCCCCTATAATTTTATGTCCTGAAGGAGTTATGTAGATGCCATCTTACAGTATGGAACCTTTTGAGGTGGTTTATTTTCGTAAATGTGATCACCAAGACTTATCTAAATTGCATGTGTCTGTAGTTTGTTTCTTTTCACTGCTGAATTCTTTTCATTGTATGTATGGATGTACTGCAGTTGATCCATTCTTTTTTTAAATATTTTTATTTATTTCCCATGATATTTCTTGAGCTCTACATTTTTCTCTGCCCCCCTCCCTGCCACTCCCCTCCCTCCTTCCACCCTCCCCCAAGGTCCCTATACTCCCAATTTATTCACGAGATTTTGTCTTTTTATACTTTCTACTTCCCATGTAGATTAGATCTATGTAAGTCTCTCTTAGTGTCCTTATTGCTGTCTAAATTCTCTGGGATTGTGGTTTGTAAGATGGTTTTCTTTGCCTTATGTTTAAAAACCACCTATGAGTGAGTACATGTGATAACTGTCTTTCTGTGTCTGGGTTACCTCACTCAAAATAATGCTTTCTAGTTCCATCCATTTTCCTGCAAAATGCAAGCTGTCATTATTTTTTTCTGCTGTGTAGTACTCCATTGTGTAAATATACCACATTTTTTTTTATCCATTCTTTGATCGAGGGGCATTTAGGTTGTTTCCAGGATCTGGCTATGAACATAGTTGAGCACATGTCCTTGTGGCACGATTGAGCATCCTTTGGATATATACCCAAAAGTGATATTACTGGGTCTTGAGGAAGGTTGTTTCCTAATTTTCTGAGAAATTGCCACACTGACATCCAAAGGGGTTGTACCAGCTTGCTTTCCCACCAGCAATGCAGAAGTGTTCCCTTTTCCCCACAACCTCTCCAGCATAAGTTGTCATCAGTGTTTTTGATCTTAGCCATTCTTAAAGGTGTAAGATGGAATCTCAGAGTTGTTTTGATTTGCATTTCTATGATGACTGAGGATGTTGAACATTTCCTTAAGTGTCTTTCAGCCATTTTAGATTCCTCTGTTGAGAGTTCTCTGTTTAGGTCTGTACTCCATTTTTTTATTGGCTTATGTGTTCTTTTGTTGTCCAATTTCTTGAGTTCCTTGTATATTTTGGAGATCAAACCTCTGTCTGATGTGGGGTTAGTGAAGATCTTTTCCCATTCTGTAGGCTGTTGTTTTGTCTTGTTGACCGTGTCCTTTGCTTTACAGAAGGTTTTCAGTTTCAGGAGGTCCCATTTATTAATTGTTTCTCTCAGTGTTTGTGCTGCTGGGGTTCTATTTAGGAAGTGGTTCCCTGTGCCAATGCGTTCAAGTGTCCTTCCCACTTTCTCTTCTATAAGGTTCAGTGTGGCTGGCTTTATGTTGAAGTCTTTGATCCATTTGGACTTGAGTTTTGTACATGGTGATAGATATGGGTCTGTTTTCATTTTTCTACATGTTGATATCCAATTATGCCAGCACCACTTGTTGAATATGCTTTCCTTTTTCCATTTGATATTTTTTGCTTCTTTATCAAAGATCAGGTGTTCGAAGATGTGTGGATTGGTATCCGGGTCTTCTGTTCGGTTCCATTGGTCCTCCTGTCTGTTCTTATGCCAGTACCAGGCTGTTTTCAGTACTGTAGCTCTGTAGTATAGTTTGAAGTCAGGGATTGTGATGCCTCCAGAAGTTCTTTTGTTGCCCAGGATTGTTTTGGCTATCCTGGGTTTTTTGCTTTTCCAAATGAAGTTGAGTACTGTTCTTTCAAGGTCTTTGAAGAATTT